>NDGN011476704.1:0-12629 GCA_002564285.1 Tympanoctomys barrerae
TCTATCTATGTGTCTGTCTGTCTGTCTGTCTGTCTGTCTGTCTATCTATCTATCTATCTATCTTTGCCAGAAGGTAATATACATCAACCACAGACCTTAATTGTCTCTTGGTGGTTGCATTTAAAAACAGCTTTACTTTCTCCTCTGAATTTTCAGGATTTTAGAATTCCCCACAGTAAATGCATATTACCTTTGTAATTTAAAAAATTCATTGCACATTGAAAAAAGACATCTCTTCAGCTTACGTCCATGGGGCGGGGGGGGGGGAGCAGCATTGTACCAGCACCGCTCACTGAGTTTCGGCAGTGTGATTTCCTTTGGGAAGAGAGCTTGTAAAATCTTCTTCTGGCTTTCTGCAGTGAGCTGGCAGTACAAACTTGCTGCTTGCAATATTTACGTGCACTGCCTCGGGGAGACCTGTAAACTACTCTGCGAGTTGGTTTCTCCATTGACAGACTGTTGACTGCTTAGAAAATGTGCTCTGGGAAGCAAATCCACAGGAGAGCTGACGCCAGGGGTACTTGTTGTCTTCTGATATGCCAGGAGACGTGAAGGCGGCTTCTATTTGTGAAGTGTGTTTACAGCCATGCAAGGTTGTGCACGTGAATGTGCACATTTTTTAATATTAACATGTAATGCATACTTTTGTACTGTAAGCGACTGCAGGTTGAAAGGGTAAGTGTATTTAGCCTTCTAGTTCTAGTTCAATGGTCATCATGCAATTTGATTTAGGATAAGTCACGTTCCCATTGCTTTAGGCCCATTTCCCCTTGATTTATGGGGATCAATAGTCTCTGTTGCAATATGGGTGTATGGAAGGGAATTGCACCACACCTATGCTTTTAATAAAAATGTGCTTTGCACATTACTTCACAGCTTAAAGGTCACTTTAAGCTGAAATTAATCATTTGTCTGGAGAAGAAATAGACCAGGGAGGACTTGGCTGAGGCAGAGGTTGAATATGAACAAAATCCACTAAAGGTATCCCAAAGTGAGGGTGGGGAAGATACACTGTGCAGATCGAATAAGCAGGGTAATTAAAGGAGGTGAGGCCTGAAGAAGTTTCTCTGTGGCTCTGTCTCTGTCTCAGGCCTTACAACACTGCAGTTTTGTTTGTAGATGTCTTTCTGCACGGTGTCGACTTCCACCTATGCCTGGTCTCTGCCATCTCACAACTTCAGCTTAGCATGGCTTTGATCAACATGACCTGTTACTCCATCCTGGGCTGTCTGTGACCACTCAGGCTCATTCAGTGCTCACCGGGATGAATCATTCCCCATGGAAGAAGATGATTGACCCAGCCTTTCTCAGGTTTCCCTGTAGGTGTGACGTGAAAGGAGGTCATCTGTCAAAATGTGACCGCCTGGTCTCACCCTGCCAGCACAGGCTCAGAGGTGGTGGTTGGCTATTGTAAGGACAGGAGTTTGGTCAAGGGCTGTTGTATAATTTTGAAAATTCTCTATAAATGAAGATAGGGGTTGAGTATCTCAAATGCTCCAAAAATCTGACTTGACTTCTGAATGTCTGGTATGCCTCAGCAGATTCTAAAGATGGGGTAGGGCTTCTCTTGTTGACGGGAATGGTAAGCCCATAGCTGAGGAAGACACTCAGAGGGATAGTTTTTTTTTTTTCTTTCTGCTTTTGGCACAAGGCAGATTCTTTGCTAAATATTTTGTAAGCATCTAAGTCTCCACCAAGAAAATGGCCACATCTCAATTTTTGCCCTGACTTCTTTGCCTGTTTCCAAAATCAGAATTATCTGGTGGTGTTCTCTTCTTCCTCATGCTTCCAGGCATTTTCCTACTCTTCACTGAGGAGCCTCTGCAAGGCTCCAGGTTGCATCCCAGTGACAATAAATATTGAAATATTTAAGCACAGTTTTATTGACACAGACATCTTGTCTCCACAGAAAAAATTGTGAAGAATTTTTGCAGAAAAAGTCAGGAGGGACTTTTTCCTTTGTTTCTTCAAAAGCAGACTTCCTTAGGCTGCTGTAGGCAACCTTTCACCTGAGAGGCTGGTCCTCATGGAGGAATGGGCAGTGCCGAGCTGACAGCACAGGGCACGGTCCCGCCAGCCCGTGACCGCGGTCACTCAGCATGCAGGGCCTGAGGTGCTGTCTTGTTACTCAAACAAGGCTATGCATGGCTAAGTGTGCTTCTGCAGGGAGGTGGGCAGGGGAAGAAAGAGAATTGAGAAAAGGGACAGCCATTGTGTCAGACTTTCAAGGTTACCTGTACAGATGGGGCTGCAGCTCCCTTATTGCCTGGAAAAGACATTCCTTTCCGATAGCTTTATAATAAAGAAGAAAGATCCTTTTGTTAACAATGCCTTGTATTTATCTCACGTCTTCCTCCAGAGAAGCAGGCAAGTGCTTCAGAGATTTTATCTTCATGAAAAGCTGAGGAGCAGGTGTGAAGTCCTGCTGGGGAACCCAGACCCTCTGTCCCCAATCCAATCAGTTTGCTGGGTCCTCTGGTTTCTTTCTGGTGATAGTGATTGACGTGATCACCACTGCTGGAGATGTCACATGTAAGAACACTGTTTCTACCCCTGGACCCCTGAGTGTCTCTCAATTATGAGTACCCTAGCTAGAGCTCCAGTCCAGGTATCTTAAATTAAGGCGATTACTCAAAGAACTCAAAGCATTGCCCACAGATCAGGGTCCAGAAGACGAGCTGAGCCTTCTGGGGTTTTAGAACTAGGGGCAGGAAAACCATCCCATTCCCTCTCTCCTTACTGGGGGATGCGGGTTCTTTGGGTCTGTGTGTTCATTTTCTTCTCTCTCTCTAGATTCCTTTCTCTGCTTGCTTCCCTGGCTATGTGGCCTAACAATGGCAGGGTTGACCCTTGAGTTCTTAGTTTTATAGTAAGCAGCTCTTTTAGTCTGGTCATCCTAGAGGGCAGATGGATTGGCCAGGGTGTAATCCAGTAGTGCCCCTGGTCAGTCTGCTGGATAAAGGGAGCAGGCTTGGAGGTGGGAAGGGTTTCCTCCTCCAGGGACAGGATTTGTGCCTTTGTTTCTCCTTTGCTTGTCATGGTAGATTCCTTAACTCCCAAATGGGCCTTGTGCACACCTTTCCCTAGCAGCATCCCCAGCCCCCTCCCTGGCTTGCCTAATCACAGTGTGTTCCACATAACCCATGAATCTACCTCATCCTTCACTGTTTCATAACTATTTGCTCATTTGGCTCCTTGACTGTCTGACTGGTACCAGAATGTCTTGAGGGGAGAACCACTTCTGTCTTGTTCCTGTTGGTAGCCTTCATACAGGCACAGTGCTCTAAGTGTTTGTCAAGTGAACAGATGCATGAAAAACAATATATCTCATCATGATATTTTGTCAGTAGCAGAAGAATACTCTTCTTTTTTAATAAACACTGACCAAGCCCAGTAAAGAGACTTGAGAACAAAGTGTGTTTCTACTAGATCCTTTCCCTTCGTGGGAATGAAGGGGGTACACGGCTGGCAGCTATGGTACGCTGTGTTCCAGAAGCTGTGGTTCAGGAGTTCTAGTCCTTTTACTGCAAGCAGACCTGAAGCCACTGAAGTGCAGATGTTTGTTTTATTTTATTTTATTTTATTTTTTGGCGGAACTGGGGACTGAACTCAGGCCTTTGTGCTTGTCAGGCAAACACTTATTCTGCTGAGCTATCTCCCCAGCCCTGAAGTGCAGATGTTGAAGATGTGTTTATATTGCTTGTGACTTTTCATTTTATTTTTATGGTAATGTACACATAGATTAATGATTCTATTAGTTATGCCAGTGCTGATTCACCGTGAGATTCATGAATTCATGTTAGGATCATTTCACATTTAAATTCACAGTGACACTGTTAGACACGGCAAAATCATTTGATAACAATAAGTGGGGAAGAGAAGAGGAGACTGAAGGTGGGAAACAGAATCACCTGAAGACTTGGGGGATTATCTTAGCCCACCTTGACACACACCCTTTGTTGTCTTGCTTGTTGGGCAATCCTGACCCTTATGATCCTCTTGGTAACCACTGCCACTGCCACCTCTCTGCTCATTGCTTCTGTCTCATCCCTCCAGGCTCTGATGGAAGAGGGGGAGGACGAGGGCAAGGGTGGGTGAGTGAGTGGGTCACAGCTCTCATATGTTTTCAGTGCTTTCAAACGCCTCATTATCCCGTGCTGGGGAACCTCTTCCTAAGTTTCCAACACTCCCAGGATCCTGCTTAGCAACGAGCTAATATCTTTGCTGCAGTGTGGCAGCTGCAGAGCCCACATTGAGGTGTTTGGACATAAACACCTTCTAATCCACTATTAAGTCCTTCAGTTTGTGTTCTCATAGCATTAGCCATAATGAACTCCTCACATCCTGATGTCAGTTTAATATGCTGCTTCCCCAGGAAGGGCCTAGTAATTTAGCGTTAATTAATGATGACTTATTGCAAATTATGTTACTGACTTACTGATGCTCCTGGGTGATACGCGCATCTTTCAGATGCAACCATAACATTATTACTTAGCATTCACATAGCACTTCACACATTCCGAACACTTGGTAATTGAGTTAGCTGTATTGTCACTATTCCTCATGCTGATCCTGTCATCTAGGTTAGTGGAGGTGTCCCTCATTATAGGTAAACTTGACATACTGAATTTCAAACTTGCCAGATTGATAAAGTGGAGGAATTACATTTTACCTATGTCAGAGTCTAGAGTGGAAGGTATTAGGGGCTAGGGTTGTCAAACACTCCATGGAAGCAGCACGATATAGTAGGTTGGCTCTTCAGGCACTTTAAATACTCAGAAAGAAGGAGGGAGCTCAAGTGAAGGAAGTGATCTGTCACCACAGCTTTAGATATGAGAGGAGGTAGCAGTCAAAGGTATCGCTGAAATATACCAAATGTCACAAAGGAAAAACAAGCTACCAAGTTGGACCATATTGGTACGTCCTAGCTCTTCAGGTTTTCGCTGTCAGTCTTCTCCTTGTTTTATGGGGTGGTGTTTTTAGTGAGAACATGTGTTAGTTTCTAGACCAGAATTATTTGGAAAAGGAAATTTACTGTTTGAGGATGTGATCAGTGTAGTTTGGGTATGTGTGTATTAGAACACAGGGGAGAGAAGAGCTCATCCTCTTCCTTCCCAGCGTGGAGCAAGTTCAAGAATAGGGGAATGGACACAAAGCCAAGGCTCTGAGGGCAAGAATGAATAGGTAGGGGAGAAATCTTGGGTCAGAATATTTTGGATCGATGCTTAGCTTCTCATCTCTGTTGCTTTCCTTCTGTGGGTATCCTTCTGTACTGGACATATTACATAGTCTAAAATATTGGACACATCAATTGGAAACAATGTTTTGATGCCTAATGAATGATAAGGAGAGGGGAAATAAGATTCCTCTATGGCCTGAAGAAGAGCAATCTTTACTCTCCATGGCAGAAAAAGAACCCCATTTGATCTGTGGAAATGGTGTCAAAATTAAATTGTTTTTCCAGAAACATCTATCTATCTATCTATCTATCTATCTATCTATCTATCTATCTATATCACCTTTCTCTCTATATATCTATATCTATATCTATATCTTATCTTTCTTGGGAAGAAGTGCTGTTACCACCTTCCTTTGCTACTGTGTCGTGAAAACTCCAGGACCTTAATTAATCCCTGCTCTTGATTTTATTGGTTCATTTCTATCTTGTTCTTGTCTTGCTTGCCAGCCCCATTTTAAAATACAGAAAATGGTTCCTATACAGACAACTAAGACTTCATTTGAGGCTCAAATATGAGTAGAGCTTATACCAGAAACCTTTATTTATTACTTTTCAGCTCTTGTATCAAACCTTTTGATGGGGCCCAAGTTAACCAGTGAAGCATTCAAATCACGGTAGCAATTTGCACCTTCGTGGAGGGCTTGGCAAAGCAGTGTTGTTCTGATGTGTTTGCAAAAACCCATCTGTGTCTGTTGGAAATGTAACCTTATTTGTGTCTGTGGCTATATCCTTGGGTCAGGAATGGTGATGAACCAAGTTGTGTCTTCAGTAAGGCTGAGTGTTCAAAAGATCAGGCTTATCTAAGAGGGTAGGATGCACCCTGGGAGTGACCTCTGCAACCCCAGCACATTGCGTTGCAGTAGCCTCCAGGTGCCTAAGGGCAGTACTCTCAGAAGAAAGGACAGTGTGATGGGCTGGCCAGCAAAGACAACCAGAGTAACTGACTGCCTGAAATTCAAAGGCTGACTCTGCTCTCCAGATGGCCGTTCTTGGGCAATCATTTGGCAGTTCCAAGTTTCAGTTTCCTTACTGGGAAACTGGCCATACTTATATCCAGCATATGGAGTTGTTGTAAAGATTAAACAAGATGTTTTTAAGTCACTTGATAGAGATTGGGAATTTAATCCAAGTCACTTTTTTTTTTTTATCTTAGTCTTGTAGAGTTAAAATATGGTGAAAGGAACAGAGACAAACAGGACAAAGGCAGGGCAGCACATCTGTGTGAAGCATAGGTAGGGAAAGAGATTCACCTGTTGGCATCTTTCTGGAGACCCACTGAACTGTATAAAATTCAATTTCTGTCCTATCCTCTCCACTAGCTTCATGGATAGGTGAATAAGGCCCTTCTCCAGGTGGCTGGGGGGTGGAGTGGACAGTGGAAGCCATTGAGAACACTAGGGAGGTGAGCATGACCTACAGCATGGACTCCAGCAACCCATCGAGTGTCCAGAAGCACACAACAGCCTAAGAAGCCTTGAGAGGCTGGAGTGAAGGTTGGAGGCTCTACTCAGACTAACTGTGGATATCTGATAAGGTGCCCTCTTCTGGATTTCTCATCTGAAATTCAAAAGTTGTGCCCTGGAGGGATCCAGACTCCAAGGTCAGAAGGTGCCTTGGCTGATGTCTGCTTCTTGGTTGGTAGAAGCTTAGGGGTGGGTCAGGTCCAGTGCTTGTTCACACTCTTGTTCTGTGAACACAGCTGGCCTGACCCAGCCCAAGGAATACATAAGGAGGGGATAGAATCTGGGGATCAAGATCCAGATGAAGGGCTCCCAAGTAAATATAATATCAGGGAGAGGTGGAGGAATAGGAGCTGAGCACTTGTTGTGTTTTGTGTTTTGCTTTCCTTATATCATTAATTTCCATTATAGCACTGTGAATTAAGAACTGCCACCCATATTTTATTTGAAGGGAGGTAAACTTGAAGGGGTGAAGTAGCTTTTCTCAGGGTACCGGCTGGAGTTTGCATCCAGAATTTCTTGCTCTAGAAAATGGTTTGCACATTAAAATCACCAGGGAGTTTCTAGACCTCCAGGTACTCATGCCAGGTCCAGATTAGAAATAGCAGAGTTCCTGGGTGTAGAACTCAGGAAATAGGTTGCCTACCTCATGACAACATGAAGCAGGACTGAGGGGAAAAAAAGGGCTCTGGAGTGGAATGGTGCTTCTTAAAGTGCGGTCCCTTCACCAGCAATATCAACATTCTCTGGGGCTTGCTAGAGAAGAATATTCAAAGATCTGAAGGGGGGCCCTGAGCTCCATGTTTCAAGAGGCATTATAGGTGCTGTGGATTTATGCTACTCCATAGCTCTGCTTCACAACCAGAGCACTTAAGGCCAAGCAAACAACTCCTCAGGCCATCAGATCCAGGCAGGGCACTGGCATGGCCTTTCATGCATTATCTGCTGTTGGGTGCAGATGGCAGTCCTCTCCACTAGCTTCATGGATGCTTTAACTCAATGAAGTACAATAGCAGAAACCTAAAGCTGGGTGTTGGCTCACCTTGAGGATGACTGGTGTGCCTGTGGGTCATGTGCAAGGATGGATACAGGTAGGCTCCTCATAGGCAACTGGCCCTTAGTGTGGGGTGATTTGCTAAGAGGGCGCCACGATAAGATACATATGTGTCCTGAACCCATGATCCTGAATTTCAGGGTTATGAATTCAGTTCTGTTATTTCAGGGGAAGGCAAGATGGGCAGGAGTAATTGCATCCCTCCATCCCCAATCCATCCCATCTTTCCATGAGCTGGAAGGAGGGAATGCTATTCTTCTAGACCTCCTGGGCTTCTTGATCATAGAATCTTCTATAAAAATATAAAACACCAATTTTCCTGAGTAACATCTCACCTCTGGCATAGGAATCCTCTTGGAGACATGAGTGAGGATTAAGTAGCTGACACATGAAAAGAAAACCAGTCAAAATATTGTGTGACACAGCAGAGATTCTGTAGGTGTTATTTGTGGTTATTGTCACTACCAGGTAAGGTGAAAGAGTAGAATCTGCTCATGTCTAGGTCCTGCCTAAGCATGCTGTTTGGTATATAGTCAAGGCCTACAGTTCTGGAGCCAATCTAACTACAGGAGCTGGGTGCAGGGGGAAAGGTGCTAAGTGATATGGGGTTGTCTTTTCCTTCTGGAGAAGAAAAGATTCTGATGCCCTCTTAGTCTAGAAAAAGGGCTAGACTCAAACATGGGCTTGTCTAAGAATCTTATTTGACAGATGAACAAAAACTACCAACCGATTGACCTGCATCACAATGACACCTTGTGTAACATCCTCAGACCTCCTGGAATCACAGGAAGTAGTGTGGAATGGCTCCAGGTGGCCGTTTATAATGTGGCACAAGGCTTCCCCCTCCCCAGGGCCCCTGGAGGGAATCATGGCTGCTCAGAAGTCATTTTGAGGTGCATTTGTGATCTCTTTCACAAAGTGCAGTGAGACAACCAGCAATAGCCCTCAGCTGTGCCAGCCAGGGGTAAGCCTGCTGCACTGTCACTACTCAGAGACAAAAGCATGGGTGGATTTGCAGAGGTCTCCTGCCAACTTGGATTCCACCAGCCCAGCTTCTGCTCACCCTTGCCACAGCTACTCTGTCCTAGTGTCATGGCTTCCAAGGTGTTATGTTATTGTTAGCTAAGCATGACTGGAAGTGGAGGGAAATAGGCACGGAATGCAGGTGGCAGCAGGGGACAAGAGTAGTTGATACTTGAGAACGACACCTTGGCTCATTCGTGTACCATGCCTCTGCTACATTCTTCATAAACACAGCACATGCTGGCGTGCCTCTCTTGGCTCCTTCCACCTTACCTTTCTTCCCTCTCTTTCATGTAGCACTAACTCACACAGGTTAATGAGGGCTCTGGGAAGTTTGATGCACAGATCCTGGAAAGGGGTTGGTGGAGTACAGAGAAGGGAGAGAGAAGTTTCTGAACTTGGCTTTTCCAACATTTGCAAAGGATTACATGGTCTCATGTGATCCTGAAAAGCAAGAGAAAATTCTCTTTCTCTTCTACTCCCTGTTCAAGTTCACATAGGGGGAAACTGAGAATCAGCGAGGTGAAGTGACTTGTGCAAGGTCACTGGATGGACCCAGACAGACGCAGCTCTTTAATAATATGACAACTAGGACAGTATATGTTTCTTGTGCATCCACCTTGTCTGCCCACCTAATTGTGAGATCTCATGGAAGGACCCAGCAGGAACTGTAAAGACATTTTCTTGATTGAAATAGTTCAGCTTGGTTTTTTCTCAACTTTTTCTGGTTTCTATGTTTAGCTCTTGAGTGGAAGTACTTTGGGATGTGAAGGCAACAGGTTTAAATGGAAATAGAAAAGGTTTATGTCTTCCCATCTTGGGAAGTCTCTGGATAAGACTTAGAAGGGTGAAGCTAGATTGACCTTTTTCCTTTGCCATTCTGTGGGGACATCTGTCACTTGCCCTTCTCCAGATCATCCCCATTATTCCCTCTCAGGGATAGGGGGAACCCAAGGCAGACAAAAGAGGGGCTAAGAGCGGGGGGGGTGAGTAGGGATAGGTCCCAGGAAAAGGAGGAGGGCTGGGAGTTGTATCGTTTATTTAGAGATGATTAAGATGTTAAAGACCATTAAGGTAAATAAGTAGCCTTCCCACCATCCATCACCAACCTTGAGAAGGCAGTGGAAGGGGTGGTGACCCAGCAGGGACCTCAAAGCATGACTATATTACCTTCGTGTGCCAGCAGCAGTAGCCTCTGACTTCCTAGGAGATCAGTGGCCTTGGAAGAACCTTTTTTTTTTTCTTGGAAGAACCATTTTGGAAGCCACACACACTTGTATCTTTCTAGTGTGACTTGTTGGCCCACACGTGCCATTTCCTTTTGCTGTGCAGTCTCTCCCCTCTGGTTCCTGAGAGAGAGAGAGAGAGAGAGAGAGAGAGAGAGAGAGAGAGAGAGAGAGAGGCTCTGCCTCTGAGCTGCCTGTCACAGAGCTGACAGGACTAGCGTGTGGGATTTGCTCCTTCAGGACAGACTGTTTTCTCTCTGTGTGTCTGTGGTCCCTGCTTGGGTGCCTCAGGCTGTGGGACCAAGGACAGCAAAGCCACATGTGTCAAGGACATGGTGACTGAATTGTGTTATGTTGCCCCTGGCAACCAATTCTGAGGCTGGTTCTGCCTCTGGCTTGGTAGCATATGTTTGAGAAATATTGTACTTATTTATTTCAGCTTCATTGGGGTATAATTGAAAAAACAAAATTTATATATAAGTATGCAATGATGTTTCAAAGGTTCTAATTGCCATGTCCATCTCTACATGTAGTTGCCATGTTTTTCCTTCATTTTTTTTGGTGGTTAGAGCACTTAAGATGTTCTCTCCTTGAAAATGGCAAGCATATCATACGCTATGTTACCTACAGTCTCCATGCTATCCATTAGCTCCCCAGACCATATTCATTCTGCATACCCTTTTTAAAAACATATATTTGGTACAGGGTCTCACTATGCAACTCAGACTCATGGTGATCCTCCTGTTTTCAGCCTCCCCAGTGCTGGGATTACAGGCATGCACCACCACACCTGGTCTCGGTGGGCAGGGCCAGCACCACATGTGTTGCTGGGGATTGAACCCAGGCCCTGCACTTGCTTAAGCAGGTGCTTAGTCCACTGAGCTGTCTCACCAGCCATTTTGTACCCTTTGACCAACATTTTTTTTGGTACCAGGGATTGAACTCAGAACCTTGTGCTTGCCAGGCAGGCACTTAAGCCATTGAGCTATCTCCCCAGCCCTCCTTTGGCCAACATCTTATTTCTTCCTTTTCCCCCAGCCCCTGTCCACCCATTCTACCCACTGCCTGTATGCCTTTGTCAGATTCCACATGTGAGATAATGTAGTACTTGTCTTTCTGTGACTGACTTATTTTACTCAACATACAGTACTCCAGTTTCATTGAGGTTTTCATGAATGGCAGGAATCTTATTCTTTTAAAATGTTGAATAATATTCCATTGCATATATATTGCGTACTACATTAAAAACTGTTAGTTTATGTTTGTAGTGCAGAATGATTACTTCCATTGTGGGGAACAGGTAAATGTATATAACACATCTCAATTCTCTTATTTCTCCTTTTCCTTCACTATTCCCCTCTAATTTTTTTTTTTTGGCAGCATCAGATTCATTCATTTATTTTATTTATTTACTGATTTTTTTTCAGTTGTGTGTTTGGTACAGGGTCTTACTATGCAGCTCAGACTCATAGTGATCCTCCTGTTTTCAGCCTCCCCAGTGCTGGGATTACAGGTATGCGTCAGCATGTCCGACTCTGTCACCGGCTCAGCATGCCCCAGGAGTGGCCAGTGCAGCGTGCAGGGCTGGGAATCAGACCCTGGTCCTGAACTTGCCAAAGCAGGCACTTGGTCTGCTGAGCTATCTTGCTGGCCCTTATTTATTTTTTTAATCTTTATCAAGTTAATTATCATAAAAACAGATTAACAGCTAGACTAACAGGCCAAAAAACATAAAAATTAAAATTATTCTAAATCAGGATGTGCCTTTAGGTATGGTCCAGGCTGGATTTCCACAACATTTTCTCTTTCTTTTTTTCCTATTGTCTGTCTTTATTTTGCACTTTATTTATATATTGGGCTTCTTGTATAACAGAAGCCATGCAATGTTAAAGTCTGGGTATCTGATTTATTTCACTTAACACCATGGTCATAAAGTGCATCCATTTTCCTACAAATGACTTGAGTTTATCCTTCTTTATAGCAGAATATTACCCCATTGTGAATAAAAACCACATTTTCTTTACCTGTTTATCTGTTGATAGACGTAGAGACTGATTGCAAGACTAAATTCCAATATGCAACTGTCCCCCTGTCTGAATTATGCTAATGGATTAGACATTAAATTAGAAACTGAAACATTAAATTAGAACCACCTTAATAAAATTAAAGTGTTCTATCATAAAGGAAGTCCATGAAGGGGTGAGATACAATAATGTAGATTCCAAAGCAATTCTAGGGCCTTGAGCACTACACAGACAAACTACAGACAATACCTAGCATATCTTGGCTACTAATCTCTTGAGCTAAATATCCTAAATCATCTATACCATGACTAAATCCCAGGTGCAAGTATTCTCTCTCTTTCTCTGTCTGTGTCTTTGTCTCTGTCTCTCTGTCTCTGTCTCTGTCTCTTTCTCTCTGTCTCTCACACACACACTCACACTTATTTCCTTACTTATTAATTGGATTCAAATACTTTTTAAAATTAATTTTATTGAGAAACAAATAGCAATGAGACACTTTCAAAGTCAATTAGTAGGACAGTTTCAATAATTAATATATCACATATTATTGTCTTCATAGTGGTTATTCATAGCACAAGATGCAGACATGATATCCTGTCCAAA
>NDGN011476763.1:0-18960 GCA_002564285.1 Tympanoctomys barrerae
CGGCACAGGAGCTAGCACAGGAGCTGCTCTACATCTACTACCAGATCCTGAGCCTTCTTACTGGTGCACAGCTGTGCCACATCTTCCAGCAGAAGCAGAACTATGATCTACGGCGCCTGCTTTCGGGCTCAGAGCGCATCACTGACAACCTGCTGCAGCTCATGGCACGAGACCCCAGTTTTCTGATGGGGGCAGCAAGGTGTCTGCCCCTGACTGCAGCTGTGCGGGATGCCGTGAGCACCAGCCTGCAGCAGGCGCGTGCGCGAAGCCTGGTCTTCTCCATTTTGGTAGCCCACAATCAGCTGGTAGCGCTTGTTCGCCGCAAGGACCAATTCTTGCATCCCATTGATCTGCACCTACTCTTCAACCTCATCAGTTCTTCCTCCTCCTTCCGTGAGGGGGAGGCGTGGACGCCAGTTTGCCTGCCCAAATTCAACTCGGCGGGCTTCTTCCACGCGCACATCTCATACCTGGAGCCTGACACTGACCTCTGCCTGCTGCTAGTCTCCACTGACCGCGAGGACTTCTTTGCGGTTTCTGACTGCCGCCGACGCTTTCAGGAGCGCCTTCGCAAGCGTGGAGCCCACCTGGCGCTGCGGGACGCACTGCGCACGCCCTACTACAGCGTTGCCCAAGTAGGCATCCCTGACCTGCGCCACTTCCTCTATAAGTCCAAGAGCTCAGGACTCTTCACCAGGTGAGGGAGGGCACTGCTTCAGGGAAACAGATGTGGGGAAGGGGAGCCTGGTTGTTCTTTAGCTCTAGGATGCAGCCCTGAAGCTGACCATACCTCTGGGAGTAGACCAGCATGTTGGGAGCTTACTCTGGCACCAGAAACCCAGACTTCCCATCATCCCACAGGCATACATTTCTCTACTTTCATTGCCCATAAAGCCTAGGCATGACCATTTTGCCTAGGGAAAGAAGCTGGAAGAGAACTCTCCCAGATCCTTTGCCCTAGGGCACCTGTCTTAGGGATTATTGTGCTTTAGCCCAGGATACAGACCCTTCCCTCACCCACTTCCCCAGTGAATGATCTGGACAGAAGAACCAACTTCTAACCTCTTTTTGGCCCAGAGTGTTTCCTAGATTACCTTACCTGCATTCCAGGTTTGTCACTTTCTCTGGAATGCTGAAATTCATATTGGCCTCTCCAACAAAGGATCCCCAAAGACACTGTGAACTAGGGGAGTGGGAGGAAGTGGGGCATCAGTCCCTCCCAGTGAGACTTCTGTGGAGAGACAATTCTATGACCTAGGGAAGCATCTAGAGAATGAGAAATGTTGTAGTCTCCCTCCTAGGAATAGATGTTTCCAGATCTTCAGAGAAGGCAATAGAAGTCATGCCTTTGCAAATTCACTCCCTCATCTGTAGTCCTGAGATTGAGGCCCCATACACCAGTGAAGAGGAGCAGGAGCGGCTTCTAGAGCTCTACCAGTACCTGCACAGCCGAGCCCACAATGCTACCCGCCCACTCAAGACCATCTACTATACAGGCCCCAACGAGAACCTCCTAGCCTGGGTAAGGTAGCCCTGGATGGGATGGGCTTTGTGGAGGTTCTGGGTAGATGCCACAAGGGGCATCTATCCTAGATGATCACCCTTTGCCCCTCAATCCAGGTGACAGGCGCCTTTGAACTCTACATGTGCTACAGCCCTCTGGGGACTAAGGCATCAGCCGTCAGTGCCATCCATAAGCTGATGCGATGGATCCGTAAGGAGGAAGACCGCCTCTTCATCCTCACACCCCTCACCTACTGATGGGAATGTGTACAGGACCACTGGACATGGGAAGCCAGGCGAACCTCTAGGTGGGCCTGGCTTCTCCTGCCCAGCCAGCTGTTGGGGACTATGGATTTCTGGGTGCATTAAAGTGCTTTGGGGAAGATATTTGTTGTGACCATGTGTTGTAGCTGATCCTTTTACCTCTTCACTCTCAGAGTTTGGATCTCCTCCCCAGCCCTATATGTGTTCCCTTATATTCAAAGGCACAGGAATATTTGAGCCCCTTCCTTTCAGCCCTAATACCAACATGGGGTTATGTGATGAGCTGCACCCTGGTTTGGAGCTGTTTTGATTTAGCTGAGGTCCTGCCATATACAGAATAAAGGTTTGTCAGGTACCGCTGTCCTACCCTTCCTCACTGATCTTGGCTTCAGTGTGCTGCAGTACCTGACTCTGTGGCTTCACTTTGTGGACTGCTGTCCTTCAGCATGGGCTGAGTCAAGTAATATAAAAATGCTCAAAGTGGGGTAGTCTGGGGTTTGGGGCAGGTGGGAGTACTTGGTGGGCACCCAATGTTCAGCACAAATTCAGAGTTCATTCTCATAGCCATAGGCTTTGGGGAAACTATCCCTGTATAGGCCTCTTAAAAGGGGAGTCAGCTTTAGCTCCCCCTCCTCAGTCAGCACATTCCTCAGAACAGCACCTAGGAATAAGCTAGAGTAGTAATGGCAAACCTATAGCACACATGCTGCAGTGAGCTGTTATTGAAAGCTATAAAAGGTTTGCCATCACTGCACTAGATGATCTGAGAAGAGACTCACTTGAATTACATGGGAGCATATCTGCCTTCATAGGCCTGATGCCATTCACTATACTGGGCCTTTTCCTTGGGCTGGCGTGCTCACACTGCATTAATCACCAGGATCATCCCAGTAAGGGCCCATCCAAGGGATATAAGCAGTAAATGTGCAGCCTCATTCACTCTGCCATGTATCAGGAGGCTTGGGCAGATCCCAGGTTACAGTGAGAAGACCTGTACCTTGCTGTTGGCCAAGAAAGCAAAAGGCTTAGAGAGTGTTTGTGGGAGAAAACTGTCCACTGAATGTAATTTTTAAACTTAGAATTACCCTCATATAGCTGAGTGTGGTGGTGCACAACTGTCATCCCAGCACTCAGGAGACTGAGGCAGGAGACTTGTTGCAAGTTTTAGAGCAGCCTGGAGGGCCAGCCAGATAGCTAAGCGGACTAAAGCACCTGCTTAGGCAGAGTACAGCAGCCAGGGTTCGATCCCCCACATGCCATGCCAGTCCCAGAGCTCACTGAGACTGGGCATGGTGGCACATGCCTGTAATCCCAGTGCTTGGGAGGCTGAAACAGGATCACTATGTGTCCAATCTGTGTAGTGAGACTCTGTACTAAATACATATAACATTATTTGACTTTATTTATTTATTTGCCAGTCCTGGAGGCGGGGCTGGCACAGCATATGGTACTAGGGATTGAACTGTGGTCCCTGGGTACCTGCTCACTTGCCTAAGTTTGCCTAAAGTTGCCTAAACTTGCCTAAGAAGGCGCTTTAGACTGCTGAGCTATCTTGTTGGTCCCCCTTTTTATATTTTATTTGGAGGAAAGGTCTGGCTAAATTTCCCAGGCTGGCCTTGAATTTGCAATCCTTTTGCCTCTGCCTCTTTTTTTTGGAACCAAGGATTGAACTCAGGCCCTTGCACTTGCCAGGGAAGTGCTTATTCCCCTGAGCCATCTCCCCAGCCCTTCTGCCTCTTGAGTAACTGGAATTATAGGCCTGGCCATCATACTCAGCTATTTTGTGCTTCTATTTCTCCTCTTTCTTCTGATTAGGACATCAAACTACTGCCTCAGGGACCAGGGTGATACAAGATTACTCTCCCTGAGTGTTACGGGTGTTCTGGTCAATAGTCAGCCCCTAAGCACTTCTGCTGGCTCCCCTGTCCTCTGCAGATTCTTAGCTTCCTTGTAGTTTATCTTTTAATCTGGTCAGGATAGGAAAGGGAGGGTCACAGATAAATGTATCTAGGACAATAGTCACGTAGCAGTGCAGGGTTTTACTCTTTAGGAGGCAGAGGTGGGATGAAAGGCAAATAAGAGAGCATGGTCCTAGCTAGGGAACCAGCCTATGCAAAGCTTGTGTCCTATAACTGTTACAGTGAAGCTGGAGAGCCTGCATCACCTTGGGGTTTTCAATCTCCAGATGAATGTCTGGCAGGAAGGCAGGAATGGTGGTGAACACCTATAGTCCCAGCACTTGGGAGGCTGAGGCAGGAGAATTGCTGTGAGTTTGAGGCCAGCTTAGACTATATAGTGAGTTCAAGGCCAGGCTACAGTACAAAACAAGACCCTGTATCAAAAAAAAAAAAAAAGTCTGGCAAGACAGTCATTTAGAGGTACAGTGCATGTGGTCATATTGTAATTTAAAAAACCCTTGATCGTGACCTTTGGGTTGAAGAAAGAGCTTGGGCCTAGTCCTCTGAAGTAGTGCTCAGTGGGGACCAGGAGCCCAGGGAGTACCAAGTAGCTAGCACTGGTACATGGTGACAAGAGGGCAGGGCAGTGGAGCCTAGTAAGTTGACCTCTGGGAAGTGCTAGTGTTTACTTAACACCACTGGACCCCAGCAGCCAACCTCCACATAACCTCCCTGGTGCCCACCTGCAGAGCCTACTAATGGGTAAAGACAAAGGATACCTTTCTGAAATCCTGCTTTTGAGGACCAGGGCTGCCCAAGAGGGAGTATCGGCCTGGGGTCAGTCACCATGGTGCCCCACAGTGGCAGTACTGAACTAATGGCTGCTGCAGTACACTTTCGAAACTGGGGCAGGCCACCAGACCTACCTAGGAGGGCCTGTGAGGCTTCCTCCTAATCCCCAGAATCTCTCAGACTCTGGATTCCTGGTGGAAAGTATTTCATTTCAGCTTTTGCTTTGCATAACTATCTTCAGACTTGTTGACCATAAAATTGTGGAACCATGCCAGGATTTCTACAGGGGTTTATTCATTTCCTGGCCAACTCTGGTTCCGGAAAGGAATGATTTTTATGTTGCTGGGGGCACAATATCTTCTCTGCATGGGTGTGGCCACCTCATGTTCTCTTTTCTCCCAGTCACCAGCTGCTCAAGGAACTCTAGCCTGGCAGGAGGGCAAGGCCTGGACTGGTCCTGGAGGAACAGAGGAATATTCAGAGTGATGTGTGCTGGGGCTCGTGTAGCTTAGGCTCTTTGAACCAGAAGTCTTGAGGAAGGTTGGGTCCTGAAGGCCTCCTGGGGGAGGTCCTGCTCAAGTTACAAGAGGAAGAAGGGGAAGGGGAAAGGTGCTCCTGGAAGCAGGAACAGCATTTGAAAAGGTTAGGAGAGGGAAGCAGGGAAAGGGTCCAGCAACCCCAGGCTAGGCTAAATCTTACTAGGCTCCTTCCTGTCCCAGATCCTCTTACCCACTGCAGCTCTCAACCCAATGATGAAGATCCAGGGTTGCCTGTGAGGCTTCCCCTCCCTCCAGAATACACCAGGCTGACAGAGTATCAGGTCAGGACTCCTCCAGGTCTTCCCTCCAGTGTTGCCCAAGGATAAATGCTGAGGTCCAAGTGGGGAAAATGACAAAGCAGGCATAGGCTCCACCCATCAACCCATTCCCAGACTGGAGAGAGGATTCTGGGTTAACCAGAACTGCATTCTAATTTCAAAGACTGAAAAACTAAGGCCCACAGAGCAGCTTAGAGGTGCCTTGGGAGCCAAAGTCCATGCTCTGCATGTTGGGGGCAGGCACTGGAGTAAAAAGTCAGTCACAGGACTCGCCCCATGCCCCCTTTTTTGTGCTAAGGATTGAACCCACAGCCTTTGCACTGGTCTACACTCCCAGCCTTTTTCATTTTTTTGAGACAAGTTCTCCTTAAATTGCTAAATTGCCTAGGCCAGAGTAAAACTTGGGATCTTCCTGCCTTAGTTTTTCCAAGGGCTAGGACTACAGGCTTTCTCCTCTGTGCCTGGCTGAGAGTTCCTTTGTGGCTTGTACCTCCATTCTACAGGTTCACATACTGTAGTGGAGGGATAGATGTAGGGTTAAGCCTTTAAATGAGTCACCGCTGACTGTCCAGCCAGCAGGGCCAGGTCCATTGTACCCCGGGAAGGCAGAGCACAACACACTTTCCTCTGATACTGACTGCTCAGAGCAGATATGGAAAGATGGTCCCTCCCCACAGAGGGTGAAACCCCATGTCATCCCTTGCTAGAGCCCCTCACATCTTCCTCTAGCCTTCTTCCATGCTTTTTTTTTTTTTTTAATTTTCTGAGACAGAGTCTCCCTATGTTCTTCAGGCTGGCCTTGATTGACTATGTAGCTCAGGCTGGCCTCAAACCTGAGGCAATCTTCCTGCCTCAGCCTCCCAAGTGGTGGGATTTCAAACATGCATCACCCAACCAGGCTGTTTTATTTATTTATTTTTGTATTTTTAGGGAAGGGTCTACAGGGTGTTCAGGGTCTCACTACTAGATCAGACTTGTAGTAATCCGTCTGTTTACAGCCTTCCAAGAGCCAGGATTACAGGCGCGCGCCACCATGCCCAGTCTCCCAACCATACTCTTTCCACAGGTCTTGATCTTCGTTCCCAGATGTGGGAATTGGTGAGTCACAGTGTAAAGTTGCTTCACCGGAACAATAGCTATATAGTGCCTGAGCCGGTTGGTTGTGGGGGGACGGAAAGGCTCAGGCCTCCTCATTTCTTTCCAGGCCACTTCACATACACATACCTGCGGGCCACTAAAATACAGGCGCCCACGCCTTAAACTTATAAGATACAGGTGCCCAGAAGTTATATGATCCAGACTTCCAGGACCAGGCAGATTCAGAGGCCCTCAGGCCTTGAGTGTGGCGGGCCTCTTTCGGCAAGGCTCCGCCCACAGCTCCGCCCTGCCGGCCTCCGCCCGGCGGGTCCACTGTGCGGGAGCTCCGCGGGGCAGCAGGTGAACTGTCTCTCGGCTCCGGCACCGGCTTGCACTCTGAGGAGGCTGGGCTTCCTTGGAACCTGGGCAAAGCTCGGCTGCCCATGGGCGTTGGGAACCGTCACTTCACGCTGTTGCCAGCCAGGCCTGCACCCGCGGGATCCCTGAGGGGCTCTGGCTGGCCTCGATGGAGCTCCTTCTGGTCGCTGTTGTTTTTGCTGCTTTTGCAACCGTCTGCAATATCATCTGCAGACCTGGACTGGCAGTGCCCGCGCACGCCCTACGCCGCCACCCGCAACTTTGATGTGAGGTATGTGGTGCCTTTTTTCTCTGCGGGCGGCCCTGTGCAGGCTGTAGTGACCTATGAAGGTGGCCAGGATGGCAGTGCTGTATTTGTGGCCACACGCAATCGTCTGCATGTGCTTGGGCCTGCCCTGCAGTTAATCGAGAGCCTGGCCACTGGCCCTGCTGGAGACCCAAGCTGCCAGACCTGTGCGGCCTGTGGACCAGGCCCTCACGGCCCGCCAGGTGACACCGACACACTGGTGCTAGTGCTGGAGCCTGGGCTCCCTGCCTTGGTCAGCTGTGGCTCCAGCCTGCAAGGTCGCTGCTTCCTGCATGAGCTGGAGCCCCATGGAACAGCCTTGCGCCTGGCGGCACCAGCATGCCTCTTCTCTGCCCACCGAAACTTGCCTGAGGACTGTCCTGACTGTGTGGCCAGTCCCCTGGGTACCCGAGTGACTGTGGTTGAGCAGGGCCAGGCTTCTTACTTCTACGTGGCATCCTCCTTGAACACAACAGTGGCTGCTAGATTTAGCCCCCACTCCGTGTCCATCCGGCGCCTCAAGGCTGATGCCTCAGGATTTGAAAGAGGTTCTTCAGCGCTGTCCGTGTTGCCCAAATACCTGGACTCCTACCATATTGAATATGTGCACAGCTTTCAATCAGGAGCCTTTGTCTACTTCCTGACCGTGCAGCCTGCCAGTGTGACAGACACTCATGCCCTACAAACACACCTGGCAAGGCTCAACGCCCTGGAACCGGAGTTAGATGACTACCGGGAGCTGATCCTTGACTGCTATTTTGCACCTAAACGCCGCCGCAGAGCCCCAGAGGGTAGGCAGTCCTACCCAGTGCTTCAGGCAGCCCACTCTGCTCATGTGGGTGCCCAGCTTGCCTCTGAACTAAGCATCACTGAGGGCCGCGAAGTGCTATTTGGAGTCTTTGTGACCAGCAGGAGTGGTAGCCCTGGAATGGGCCCCACCTCGGTAGTCTGTGCCTTCCCCATTGACCTGCTAAACCTTGTAATTGATGCTGGTGTGGAACACTGTTGTGAGCCCCCTGTTACCCCTCGTCTTCCACGAGGTCTCGAATTCTTCCAGATACCCAGTTTTTGCCCTAACCCGGTGAGCAGAAAGAAGGGGTCCCAGATGGCTCATCTGGCCATGGCTGAACACAGGCTGGTTCTCTTCCATCATACTGAGGGCCTGGGAGGGAACACACAGGCAGAAAAGCATTCTCTTCTACCCAGTTCCTCAGTCCTGGGGCCAGTGTGAAAGAAGGACCAAACAAAAGCCACATGAAGGTTCATCTTCCAGCCAGGATTGCCACCCCCCCATCTCCTTTTGTTCTTTCATCCTCTCAGCCATCATGGCTCTGGGGTTTTTTTTTTAGGTGGTTTCCTGAATTATGTGAGGATGGGATTATATCATAATTATCTCTGCCAGAACAGCTATCAAATTCTTGATAGAATGATAGGCATCCCCTCCCATCTGTCCATCACGCATGACCTCAGGACACATGGAAAAATGCATATGCAAACATAAGTACTGAGCACAGGCAGGTGCTTATGTACACACACACACACACACACACACACACACACAGCCCAATGGGAGCATTTGTTTTGCTCTGCTTTCCAAAGAGGTTGGGCAAGAACCCCTCCACATCACCAGGTTTTAGGGAGTCTCTCAGGCCTTGGAAGTCTGAGGGCTTGGTGAGGAACCTGTATGGCCCATGCTTCACTATCTCATTCTCAGTAAGTCATTTGGAGGACTCAGGACACAATGGGAAGGCAGCATAGCCCTGGCTTGTCCTCACCTCAGCCTGCGCAATCAACTGTAAACATCTGCAGATGAGTAAAGGCCTAGTTTTACCAGACACTTAGGCTCATGTACTCAGGCCTAAAGAAAAACAAGCTTTAGTTTTTAGTGCCAGTTACACTAGGAGGGGCTGGTTGGAATTGGTTCAACTGAGATTTTTATGCCATGACAGTGTAACTGAAGCTGTCGGAATAAAGATAGAAATAGCTGGATGTGGTGGCACATGCCTGTAATCCCAGCACTCACAAGGCTGAGGCACAAGGATCGCTGAGTTCAAGGCCCACCTGGGCAACAGTGAGTTCCAGGCCAGCCCGAACAGCATAGTGAGGCCCTGTTTTTTTTTTTAAAAAAAAAAGAGCTGCCCTAAGAACAAAACCCAAATTCAATTCTGAAAGCTGCTCAAATAGTCCCACCTGAGATTATAAGAAGTTAGGCCAAAGACATGGGTTGAATGGAGCACTAGATGAGTGGTCTTTCATCAAGCTGACCCTGCAGTGACTGCTCTGAGTTTCTGGCCACTCAGGCTGTTGGCTCTCTTGTGACCTTCTCAACTCATTGTTTTCCAGCTCCACTAGAGACCCAAGAGATGGGAGAATTTATACCCAGTGTGGGGTGGGATCTGCAGCTTCCTATCCTCAGCTGAATACAACTAGATTGAGAGGCCCAAAGGGTGGGGACTTCTTTTCCAGCACTGGACTGCCCTGCCTGGTCTCATCTTCCTCTCTCTGGGAAGTCAGAAATTCTTTCCAACTTGGTTAATTAGTAAGTCAGAAGATACACAGTATGGCTGGGCAGTGCCAGGCACCAGGAGGATTAATCTTAGGCCCTCCCCACAGACTGGCTAGGCCACCATGTGGTGTGGGAAACTGTGCAACGACTCTGGGCATGTGGCTGCTGGGACAGCACTTGCTGTGTGCCCATAGTGACTGGGCTCAGGTAGTGCTGGCCTACATGGCTTCAGGAGGGGGCCAGGTCCTCTACAAGACACTGTGTGCTTATGTGTACTTAGGAATCAGGGACCCCTAGTAAACCTTAAAACCCAAAGCTAAGATCGTGGAGCCTAGAAGCAAGCACACAGGGCTGTAACCCTGGCTGGATCAGGGCCTCTTTTCACCCCCAGAGCCCCACCTGTCCCTGAGTCATGCTGAAAACACCTGGCAACCTCTAGACTAGGGCCAGGCCTCTTCTCAAGTGAAGACAAAGTCCTAGTCTCCACCCACACAAGGTACAGAACCAGGATGTGGGGCAATTCTGCACCCAGCTGTACCTTCTGTTCCTCTACACCCTCTGCTCTGCACTGAAGTCATTGGAGTGGGTTAAATCTGTGTGGGTGTTTTGTTTTGTCTTTTTTTTTTTTTTTTTNGTGGAACCAGGGATTGAACTGAGGCCCTTGCGCTTGCCAGGCAAGCGCTTATTCTACTGAGCCATATCCCTGGTCCCTATTTTGTCTTTTTGAGACATGGTTTTGCTAATGCAGTTCAGGATGTCCTTAAGTTCACTTTGTAGCTCAGTCTGGTCTTGAGCTCACAGTAGTCTTCCTGCCTCTGCCTCTGGAGTGCTGGGATGATAGGCATGTGCCACCACACCTGGCCAAATCTGTGTGATCTTGAAGAGTGCTCTTGGTGCAGGCCAGGGAGTCTTCAGCATCTACAGTTGGCTACTAAGCCTGCCTGCACTCCAATCTCAATTCCAAAACCTCCAATTCACACACTGTGTCCCTTTTTGAGAAGCTTCCAGACTCATGCTCCAGAAGTACAGTCCCCAAATAACCCCAAGCTAAGAGCAGAGAAGTTAGCATCTCCTAGCTTCTGCAACTTAGCCTAGCACCCCCTCCATAGGGCCTTGCCATATTTCTTCTGTACATGAGGGAGTATAAGTAGCAGCTAGAGGTGCAGAAGGATCTTTGGCGTCTCAGGGAGACTGCTCAGGTTACCAGAGTGCTGGCCAATTAACTCCCAAGTTCACCCTATTACACAATTGAGGAAACTGAAGCCCAGAGGGGACCGGAGTTGTTGAGGAGCACTTGCAGAGGCAGAGATGAGCCAGCAGGGGGCAGGAGAGGACTCTAGTTAAAAGTGCAGATTTCCAATTTGTCTCTTCTGAGATGGGACCTCAGAGCCTGTTTGCACTCTACAGATTTGTTGTGAGGTTGGGTCTGTAAAATTCAGTAACTCTTACTGCAATGAATATGGCAGAATAAGGCAAAGAATGGGTAAGCTGGCCTTCCAGCCTGGGCCTCCTTCCTTCCAAGCCTTTGCTACCTCTGAAAGCCCCATGGGATGTAGCCACAGGTAACTGGCAGGCCAAAAGCCTTCTCTAGTCAGACCAGGGAGGAGTGGGAGTTCAGGGCAGTTGTGATCATTGACAGAAGTTGAACCCTCTTTCTCTTCCCTGATTCTCCTTAGCCAGACCCAGAGGCTCCTAGCCCCAACATCAGCTGCCGCTACTTCCCTCTGCTGGTCAGCAGTAGCTTGCTACGTGTGGACTTATTCAACGGGCTTTTAGGTCGAGTGCAGATCACTGCACTGTATGTAACACGCCTTGGCAATGTCACAGTGGCCCACATGGGCACAGCCGATGGACGTATCCTGCAGGTAGGTCTCTTACCTCACAACTCCCTAGCCCTGTTTTCTTGTCCCCATGTCTATTTTGCTTACAGCTGACCTATCCCAGGTGGAGCTAGTGAGGTCACTCAACTACTTCCTGTATGTGTCCAACTTCTCACTGGGCAACAGTGGACAGCCTATTCAGCGAGATGTCAGTCGCCTTGGGGACCACTTACTCTTCACATCTGGGAACCAGGTGAGGTAGTAAAGGTCACATCCTGGAGTCAGGGTTGTGGGCCCATCTAATTTAGGGAGATTTTTTTTTTTCATTCTTTTTTTTTTCTTTCAGACCTGGGGATTGAACTCAGGCCCTTGTGCTTGCCAGGCAAGCACTTATTCTACTGAGCTATCTCCTCAGCCCCATCCAGGGAGATTTTGACACAGAGTTCCCACCACCACAGTTTACAATAGGTCCAAAAGGGTCCCTTCCTCAGTCATACCTAATTCACCTGTCTGTCACCCAAGGTCTTCCAGGTACCTATCCAGGGCCCTGGCTGCCGCCACTTCCTCACCTGTAGGGGCTGCCTCCGAACACAGCGCTTCATGGGCTGTGGCTGGTGTGGAGACATGTGTGGCAGACAGGAAGAGTGTCCTGGCTCCTGGCAACAGGATCACTGTCCGCCTACACTTACTGAGGTACAGCTTTCCTGGCAAGGCATAGGTAAGGGTGGGATAAGCAGAGCCTACAGTGGGGATTGGCAAGTCTTGACCATGATGTGGCTCAAGCCTAGAATGCCCTCCTTATCTACAAGGAAGACATTCTTGGTGGAGGGTAAACACATGCAAGACTTTGGAGGTGGAAAATGTTTGAATGAAGACAAGCAAGTAACCCAAAATGGCTGGGTACAGGGCAGTCAGAGGGTATGGCAGGGTACTCTGAGGGAGCAGAGGGGGCTGAAGAGAGCCCCACCCAACACAAGAACTTAGCCTCTCTTTCCTTGGCTTCAGTTTTACCCCCACAGTGGGCCCTTAAGGGGCAACACAAGGCTGACCCTATGTGGCTCCAACTTCTACTCGCACCCTCGTTCTCTGCTATCAGAGGGAACCCATCAGGTCACCGTGGGCCAAAGTCCCTGCCGGCTGCTTCCTTGGGACACTTCAGACCTAAGGTACCAGTTGGTTTCTTCCTTCCTTCTATTGTTTGTGGGGGCAACCAAGCAGCCCCTTCCATGTGCAGGCCCTGTCTTTTGCTTATCAATGGTAGGGAGGCTGGAGTAAGCTGTAGTTGCTCTGACTGCCCCATTCCTAGGGAAGCTTCCTTGTTTCTTTTTAATCCTGCACATGCCCTACCCATCTGTTTAGTCATGATTTAAATATTAGTTCTTGCATGTGGCCCGATTGTACCGGTCCTAGAGGAAGGCATGAGTCTTAGAGGAGCCCTGTGACTTGTGGCCAGCATGCAGTCAGGCTTTGTGATTCCTGGTTAATCTCAAGCTTTCTTTTGGTGTCACAGCCCAACACCCCGGAAGGACTTTGTAGAGAAGCTGAAGTGTGAGCTGGAGCCTTTGCACTCCCAGGAAGCAGGGACTACCAACATCAGCCTCACTGTAACTAACATGCTGCCAGGCACACACTTCCGTGTAGATGGCGCCTCCATGCTGGGAGGTTTTTCTTTCCTGGTGAGGCCTCCTTGTCTTGTGTGTGTTCTTGGACAATAGATGGTACAAAAAGGGAAGGGTTTGGGGTTGAGGGCCTTCTCTAGCTAAGATACCTTGATGTCCTCTTAGGAGCCAGTGCTGACAGCAGTACAACCTCTCTTCGGCCCACGGGCAGGGGGCACCCGGGTCACCCTTGAAGGCCAGTACCTGACTATAGGCACCAGCCAGGCTGTGCTGATCAATGGAACTGAATGCCAGTTAAAACAGTGAGTATCAGCAGGCAAGGAGATGGGAAGCCACATGGCCCCACTTAGGAGAACCTTACTAAGTAGGTCCTGGATCCTGTAAGGGTAGAGAGAAGAGGGCTCAGTTACATGGTCAGTATGAAGGAGCAGTTTCAGGAAGGATCTTCTTCCTCACTGGTCCAAAGGTAGGACACCAGGCCACAGAGTCTACTGGCTCAAACCAAGGATGTGAGGAACCTGTTCCCTCCCTTCTCTCATGAAGGACTTACTTACTGGGACCCATGGAGTTTAGGTTGGTGGGGGAAACATCCAACAGAGGAACTGGAAGGAATTAGCAGGCCCATGGAGGAGGTAAGACTGGCCAATGTGTGTGTGTGTGTGTGTGTGTGTGTGTGTGTGTGATGGGGGTGCACACCCCTGAAACAAATCTCTTTTTTTTTTTTCCAAATCTGTCATTCCTGTAGAGTCAGCGAGAGGCAGATAGTATGTGCCACACCCCCTGGTGTTGCCATAGGCAGTGTCCCACTTGGCCTGAAGATGGGAGGTGCTGAGGTGCCTGGGTCCTGGACCTTCCACTACAAGGAAGATCCCATTGTGTTGGGTATTACCCCCAACTGTGGCTACACGTAAGTGTCACCTCTTGTATACATCAGCCTCTGAGGAATGAAAGAGCCAGCCATAGAGAACACCTAAACCAAACCATTCTGCTCTCCTCCATAGTGGCTCCCATGTCACCATCCATGGCCAGCATCTGACTTCAGCATGGCACCTCTTGTTATCATTCCATGATGGGCAAAAGGCAGTAGAGAACAGGGTAGGTGGGAGCCAGCCAAGAGGGAGGAAGGCTGGACCAGTCCTCAAGCTCCAACCTCACCTACACTGGCATGAAGAATCTGGGGCAGCCACAAGTGGAGTGCCTGTCTAACCATTCTCATGTGGTCTCAGCAGTGTGAGGGGCCGCTTCCAGAGCAGCATCGATGCCGTCTGCCTGAATATGTGGTCCGAGACCCCCGGGGGTGGGTGATAGGGAATCTGAGTGTCCAGGGAGATGGAGCTGCTGGCTTCACACTGCCCAGATTTCGCTTCCTACCCCCACCTCATCCACTTATTACGGAACTAGCCCCACTGAAGCCTGAAGAACATGCTGTTAAGTTCCAGGTAGGTATGAGGGATGAGGCAGGGACAGTGAGGGATGATGAAGTGGGGGCCAGGCCACTGACTGGTCCTCTTGACTATCTCTGCAGTATATTGGGCTGGATGCTGTGGCTGACTGCGTTGGTATAAATGTGACTGTGGGTGGTGAGAGCTGCCAGCATGAGCTCCGGGGGGATGTGGTGGTCTGTCCACTGCCTCTCTCAGTACAATTCAGCAAGGATGGTGTCCCATTGGAGGTAGGCAGCCCAGATGGCCTTCATGGGAAACATAACTGAAGGCCTGTAGGCTAGGCTTCAGCTGCCATCTGCTTCCAGGTCTGTGTGGATGGTGACTGTCACAACCTGGGCAGAGTGGTCCGGGAAGCCCCAGAGGGCTTCCCACAGAACATACTTCTTGGTGTCCTGCTGGGCTTGCTCCTGCTGGTGGTTTTACTGGCTGTTGCACTAGTCTTTAACTACCAGTGGCGAAGAAAGCAACTAGGTGAGCCCCCCACTTGCAACCTGACTCAGCTTCTTACCTCCAAAGAGTAGCCTCTCCAAGCTCTAACTTCTTCCTTCTGCTCAGGCCTTGGGGGTCTCTCACAGCTCCCTGGTGGGGGTTGGCTCCCAGGGACTTGGAGCTGTCTTCCCACAGGCCTTTCTCCCAACCCAGATGACCTAGCATCCCTGGGCCAGACTGCTAGAGCTATGCTTCTGCCTGTACTCAGTCGCTTAGGCTCTATGGAAATGACTTTGGTGAGATGACAGAGGTGCTAGGAGCCAGGACCACACCTTCTCCACAAGCTCTCATGCCTTCTCCCCTACAGTACTCTCTGCCCTTGATGGTCCACATTCTCCCACTGGGGTCCTTGGAGAATCCTCACGTGGCAAGGAAGCGTCCTCTGTCCCTCTGCTGCGGACAGAATCCATCCGGCTCAGGGACCTGAACTCTGTACTCCTGGCTGAGGTCAAGGACATACTGATTCCTCATGAACAAGTGATCATTCACAGTGACCGAGTCATTGGCAAAGGTATGGGGCCAGGTGGGGATGGAGCAGAGAGAGTTCTAAGATAACATCAGCTCAAGGAACAGTTGGGCAAAACTCGGCTCTGGTTTTTTCACCAACCTGTGTAACCTTAACTATACTACAGAACTTCCTTTGCTCATCTGTGGAATGGGGGTTAGGAAAATTTTATCTTCCATGTGTTCTGGTGTAATGGACACTGGAGAGCTGCAATCTCTACCATATTGAAGATATTGCCTTTCTCCATACCCTTTTTTTCTTTACCCCTAGACATTAAACCCAGGGACTTCACTCTGAGCTACTTCCCCAGTCCTTTTTTAAGACAGGGTCTCACTGAGTTGTGTAAACTGGGCTGGAACTTGTGATCCTCCTGCCTCAGCCTCCCAGAGCTCTAGGATTACAGGCTTGTGTTACCACACCTAGCTGCTATTTGTTTTTAACATCAGATAGGCCTGTTTGGTCATCTGAAGCTGGATGCTAATGAGGAGGTGTGCTGTGAACCTGGGCACCAAGCTCTCTCTGACCATCTTTTCTTGACAGGCCACTTTGGAGTGGTCTACCATGGGGAATATACAGATGAGGCCCAGAATCACATCCACTGTGCCATCAAGTCGCTCAGTCGTAAGTGGGGTAGAGGTTGGGAGGAGCCCCAGGCTGGAAGGCTCCCTGTTTTTACTGTGTTGTCAACTTCAACTTACTAAATGACCCTAAGCCAAGCAGAAAGGCTTATTTTCCCCATCTGACTTGGAAAAGCACTCCTCTCCCTGAGCCTGACCTAAGCCATTTCCCAGGTATCACAGAAGTGCAGGAAGTGGAGGCCTTCCTTCGAGAGGGGCTGCTCATGCGTGGCTTGCACCATCCAAATGTTCTGGCTCTCATCGGGATCATGCTGCCCCCTGAGGGACTGCCTAGCGTGCTGCTACCCTATATGCGCCATGGAGACCTGCTCCATTTCATCCGCTCACCTCAGCGAGTCAGTGCCCAGCCAGTCCATAGAGCATGGGAAGGGGTAAGCAGCGGCTGGAGTTGGGCTGTTCTACCCTTGCTCATGCATACACTGTGTTCCCAGAACCCCACTGTGAAGGATCTCATCAGCTTCGGCCTGCAGGTAGCTCGTGGTATGGAGTACCTGGCAGAACGGAAGTTCGTGCACAGGGACCTGGCTGCTAGGAACTGCATGTGAGTGACTTGGGCAAGGCCAAGGGGCAGGGCATGAGAGCACATAGGTGCCCAAGCCACCTCAGGGAAGAGGCCACTCTAGCCCTGAGCTTATCTTCCTTTCTTTCTGGGCCTCAGTTTTTTAGTCTGCCCAGTACAAACTAAGCTCTGAAATTCTGTAAAGGTCTGGAAGAGATGGGTGTACAGCCTCGTGGGAGTGAATTTCAATGTGATTCCTTGCAGGTTAGATGAGTCATTCACAGTCAAGGTGGCGGACTTTGGTCTGGCCCGTGACATCCTGGACAAGGAGTACTACAGTGTTCGTCAGCAACACCATGCTTGCCTACCTGTCAAATGGATGGCGCTGGAGAGCCTACAGACCTACAGATTCACCACCAAGTCTGATGTGGTAAGGCCGCACCTGCCCTCGGTTTAGATGGCTTCAATGTCCTGGAGAGCTAACCTTACCCATTCAGCTTCTCATAATCAGAGCCCAGAGAATCCCTAGTTAGGCAACCTCCACAGCTCATTTATCCACGTCTTGGGGAGATGTGAAATGGAATCTGACCCCTTCCCCCGGCAAGATAAGAATGCATTGGCTTGTCCCAGGCCATTCAGAACTTGCCCAACCCCAGTTCTGGGGGAAGATGCATGTTGTGCAAGATTCAGGCATGGGCTCTGAGTGGAGGGTGGAGTCCTGCATTGAGTTGAAGGACTCTGGGAGGTAGAGGACCTGGGGACCCACCTACCCCCAATTTGAGGTAAGAGGTGAGTCCTTTCATTTCTCCCTTTTTACAGTGGTCGTTTGGTGTGTTGCTGTGGGAACTGCTAACACGGGGTGCCCCACCTTACCCCCACATCGACCCTTTTGACCTCATCTGCTTCCTGGCCCAAGGTCGGCGCCTACCTCAGCCTGAATATTGTCCTGATTCTCTGTAAGTATATGGATGTAGTAGGAAAACAGAGGGACCCCTGAAATAAGGAGGGACCTCGAGGTAGAGTTCTCATCTTGTTTTCTGCTTGACCCTTTGATTGACTAGGAAAGAAGGCCCCTCTGGGCCTCAGTTTTCTCATCTGTGGACTTCTCCCCGCCCCCCAAATTCAGGGCAAGATGCTGAGAGGGCCTTGCAGTTGCCATGACAACAGCATTCCAAATCATAGTCTGGGTTGAGGCCAGTGGCTTGCATCCCTGGCTCCCCCCTTTTCTTGTGAAGGGGGCTGCTTTCTCTCTCTCCACTTACTTAGCCTCAAGGAAAGATTCCATTAGCTCCCACAATGGCCCCTTCACATCATTAGATCAGGGTTTTCTCACAGGAGGGAGCTTCAGATTCCCTGTTCCCAGAGTGACAGCAGCAGCCATGCTGTCATCAGTGCCTGTGGGGTGGGTCTGCCTTCCTAAGCAGCACGGATGTCTCAGCTGTATTCAAGTCTACAGGGTTGGAGCAGGAAGAATCAGGTCACAGATAAAAGTGGTCAGTGCATCTTGTCCCAGGCCATAGTCCAAAAAGTGTGTAACACTTCCCCAGCCCTAGCTGTCTTGGATTTGACTTTTATGATCCACTTCAATAAAATATCTGATTAATAGGCAAATTGATTTCACTGCTGCCTGCATCCAGGGTGGGTTCCAGGACAGACTCATGGAGATTTCTGTGTAGGCTTCATTAGAAACTTGGGGCAGGGGAAACAAGGCTAGGCCAAGGGAGAGGGTGACTGTAATGCAGATGCAGGAAAGGATGCAGCCCATCCCCCAGGCCTGCATGAGCTGGGCTGGCTCTTCAGAATCTTTTGAAATTGAGACCTAGGGGTCTGGGGAGAAAGCTGGGCCATCTAAGCACCTGCCTGGCAATCTTGAGGACCTGGGTTCTTTTTTTTTTTTTTTTTTGGCAAACTGGGGATTGAACTCAGATTCTTGCGCTTGCCAGGGAAGCACTTACTCTTCTAAGCCATTTCCCTGCCCCCCCCCCAACCTGGGTTCTATCCCTTGTACCACATGCTGTGCTGGCCACCAAAATGGGGCATGATGGTGGATGCCTGTAATCCCAGCACTAGAGAGGCTGAGACAGGAGGATCACTGTGAGTCAAAGCTATGTAGCAAGACTCTATACTAATGAAATAAAAACAATTTTTTTTAAAATTGAGATTTAGAGGCCAGATCTCTATAACAGGCATTCATCATCAGTCACTGGTCATAGGCTGTCCCTGCTGGTAGTGGTGGTAGGGTGAGCTTGTAGGAGGCTGTGCTCCTCTGAAGAGGAGGGGCAGTACCAAGAGTACCACCCAAAATGCTGCTCCTTTAGGTCTTTAAATCCCTGTTTTACTTTTTTTTTTTTTTTTTTTTTGTAATGTATTTGGTTGTTGCAGGGTCTCACTATGCAGCTCAGACTCGTGGTGATCCTCCTGCTT
>NDGN011476773.1:0-21273 GCA_002564285.1 Tympanoctomys barrerae
TAAAAAAAGGGGATATAAATGAAGGGCCATTTTGTAGTGAAATATATATATATATATATATATTACACAAAATAGTTAGCATAGATACACAGCTACTTTCTCTTAGTTAAATGGGAAGAAAGTTTTGAACTAATAGTGTTTAGATATCATGTCTGCATCTTGTATTATGAGTAACTACTGCAAAGACAACAATATGCAATGTACTAATTATTGTAACTGTCCTACTAACCTGTTTTTAAACTGCCTCATTGCTCCTTCTTTCTCAATAAAATTATTTTTTAAAAAAGAATCGGAGATAATCATAGCCTCTATTTTACAACTAGATGGAAATGCTGATTTTAGACTCTGTTTCTCCAGTTCTGCTCGTTCACACTTGAGTGTCATAAGTACTCGGCCAAGACCACACTGGCTGTTTGCCTGAATGTGTCAGCCAGCGTCCCTCTTCTTTACCGTGCCAATAGTTCAGTTTAAATACTCTCAAGCATCAACGTGGTATGAATCTGAAGCTATTCTTCAGACGTTTGGCTTTACAATTTAGGGTTGTTTTTTCTTTGTTTCAGAATTCACCTATATTTGACAAGTATTAAATGTTTTTTAACTAATTTTGTGTAAGTCAGCATTACTGCTTACGTGAAGCAATATCTAATAGAAATATCTTAGAGAGCAGAGAAATTATCCATATTTTAAGAAAGCTATCCCTCATCTTCAGCACTGACACATGGCACTGCTTGTGACATGATGTCAGTAACTGACCTACTTTTATATTTTTTTAATTGGATGATAGAAGGAAGTCCTTATTTATACAGATAGAATTATAAATAATGTTAGTTTCTCCTTTCTCTGACTCTGTCTCTCTGTCTCTGTCACCTTCTTTCCCAATTGTTTCCACATGTTATAATGATATTTTATTTAGCTAATTTGAAAGTATGATAACAAATAGTAAAATGTCTTTCTTAAAAATAATAGAACATCTAACTGTCAAATAATACCCACTTTTCTCCTTTGACTGAGACTTAGATTGTGACAATTAGCTTGAAATATTAAAACTATTATATGTAAAATGAGCGCAGCTATAAAATGATAATCTGTGCTGGGATTTCCAGTTAGAAGAAGCAGAAAAATTGAAACATAAATGTCAATTTCTGGAAGTTGTGTTTAGTTAAAAGTCTCAAATGACAGTGAGTTTCCAGTCTGCATTGCCTTCTTCTTTATGAATGCCTCTGTTTTATTGGCAGAGATCAAATAAAGAAGAATAGCTTTTCAGTAGCTTTACCTTCCCACTCTACCCATTAACTATTTATGCTGTATCTTGAAATGCATAGCTGGGCGGCATTGAATGGATACCTGCAGAAGGCCGGAGTATTTTCACCCCAGCAGCAACAAAAACCACAGGAAAGTTGCATGAGAAATCTCAGAGACTGTAGAAATGGAGTGGATCAGTTATATTGCGCAGAGACAAATGGAAATAATTATGTTGTATCTTTACACATTCAGCACAAACATAGCCGTGCTTAATATAGATGAAAAAGAAAAGTAGATTAAAATGTCAATTATAGGTATATGTACATTTCAGCTATGATAAACAGGGATTTTAGAAAATGTTTTATATAGATTGCAGAATGTGTATTAGCATGATACCTAAGTGCTAGTGCTATGGCTTACAGCTAGCGGTAGCCCCAAAGCCTCCTGTGTTCCAGGAGGGGCCCTGGATAGTGCCTGTGTCATGGGCGTACAATACCGGCTTAGTCCACTGTGTCAAACTGCATAGCTCTGAGTGTGAGAGACAGATTTAATGAAAAGGGTGTGGGCAGCGCCAACCAACAGCTTATAGTTTGGATGGAATAAAAAGGGAAAACAAAAGGGAGGTGCTGCTTCCTGCCTCCTATGTCATGAACTGTTTATCCTTTCCATGCCCTTCCACCACGTTGCCTTGCCACAGAGGCTACTGACCATGAACTGAAGCCTCTACAAACTGTGGCCCCAAATAAACCCTTTCTCCTTTAATTTGCAGGTGTCAGGTATTTTTGTCCTAGCTATGAGAAAGAACTAGGACATTTAGCATATATGAACTATCTGGATTCATGGGCCTGGAATTTTTCATGTTAAGAACAAAACAAAACGAAAACTCTGACCATGAAAAAGTGCAGTTGCTATGGTGAATGAGCGGCATCTTTCTTTTTCTGTTTCATATCTAGTGTGACATAGATTGTGAAAAAAAATCTGTGAGTATCTGGCTATAAAATGATGTTTTTGAAAGTACGTAGGATAAGTTTATATAAAGAACTACTTTGAAGAACAGCAATGCATTATACAGACTTATTTTATAAATTATAAACATTTTAGGAAAATGTACAAGATATATGACAAGAATGAACAAGAGAAGCTAAATCTCACTTTTATAAAACATTATATACTGTTAATATAATATGTTAATTATACACTACAATAATATTTAATATATAATATATATATTTTTTTGTAACAGAGCATTGACTTATGCAGCTATTGGAGGTGACTCAGCAAATAAGAATTTTGGGTTCAAACAGTCAGAAAAGGAAAATTAGAAGCAGGAAAGAACTTGATGGCCACATGACAATTTGGTCCTCAGGCCAAATTTTCTTTCATCGGGAGGGTACAGTTCAATTGGAGCACATGTATCATTGAACCCAGAAATATGAATAAAATTAATGTGTACCACATGTAGATTTGGTACACTGAAACTTCATCGGATTGCTTTTGGAAATAAATTAGAAATGTTAACAGCTTCTAAAGAAAACAGCAAGATTCTTTTTATCCAAAGATAGCAAAATTGTTTATATAGAAATTCACAAATAATATAGAAATATCTCTTTGAAGTAACCTGATGTTTTGAAATGCTGTTGGATATATTTATAATACAGTGTTATTTTTAATCTATACAATGTCAGTGAAAATTATAAGTTTAAAATAAATACTTACTAATGATCTATTTACCAAATAGCATGCAAGACCTCCAGATGGAAGAGTACAGCATAACTGTTGAAAGACACAAAGAAAACCTAAATAAGTGAGAGAAAAGTGATGGCTATGGCTCAGGAGAGTAAGTGCCAAATTATCAATTTTAACTAGCTATAGATTCAATCCAATTCTAATCAAAATCCAAGCAGAATTTTTTGTAGCAACAGGCAAACTACTGATGAAGCTGATACGGTAATGCAAAGACCCTGGAACGGCCACAAGCTTGGAAAGAAGAATGCCGCTAGAGGACTTTCACTACCTGGTTTCATGACTTGCCATAAATATTCAGCAATTAAGACAATGTAGTATTGATGGAGAGGTGCACAACAGATCAATAGAACGGAGCGTGGAGTTAGAGCACTGTCAGTGAATTCTAACAAAGCTGCAAGGAAACAAGGGAAAGTCCAAGTCTTTTGTAAAAATGCTTTTTCAGGCTAAAGACATAGCTCAGTGGTCGAGGACTTGCCCGCCACAAACTCGACTCTCATTCAGGACTTAGTGAAGAAGGGCCGGAGGAATGAGAGAAAAAAAAATCTCTTGAACTGAAAAGACACACAAAATCTGTCTACTCCTATTTCATGCAGTATACAACATATATTTGAGACATAAATATAAAAGCTAAAATGAAACCGTTTTTGAAAAGAGTATAAGATAACATAATTATATGTTATAGATAAGGATTAGGTGTATGAAATCAACTGAATGTAAAAGACAAAACATGGATGAAATGGACTGTCAGAAATACTAACTTTGGTGATAGACAGACAGACAGACAGACAGACAGACAGACAGACAGATATTTAAATGAAAGGACCAGCCACAGCATGGAAGGAGATATTTGTAATTCCTAAATCTGGCAATTTTTTTCTTGAGTAAGTTTTAAATTACACAAATCAGAAAGAACACATAAAAACAAATGATGCAATTAAAAGTGAAAAATAATTTAGATATTTTTCAAAAGTCTATACAGAATTGATGATAATACAAATAAAAATTTCTCAACCTCATCAGGCAGTGGGACAATGCACACTAAATCCTTAATGGGTGTTGCCTCCTGACAGGGAGCTGCACCACACATTGGAGCAGGTGTGACGATGCAACGTGAACCTTCACACACTGCTACAAGCCAAGTGAAATGGCACCGTCATGTGGGAAACCTCTAAACAGGAAGTTATTTATATATGATCCGAAGTATTTATTCTTAATAGTAGTCCAGGGAAAACATACTCATAAAAAAGGAAAGCATACTCACAAAAAACATAAAAATGTTTACAGCAGGATAGTAACAAACTTAACAAAAGCCAAATGTACAGCAGAAGGAGACACATTTTAAATGTTGTACAATACTCATGTAATGGAATACTACTCTATAGTATAAAAAGTGGCCACTTATATACACAACATGATGTATATTTTTTCAAATATATTCAGGGGAAATAAAGTAGCACAAGAGAGCAGATGCTGCATAATTCCATGATCATGAAGTAAAATAGCAGGCAAAATGTATCCAGGAGGGTAGAGTCGGAGTGAAAAGTTAATAGTATCCAAAAACAGGCCTAATGGGTTTTGTTTAATTTATGTCACAACCCTAGTTTAATGTACTCATACATTTCTCACAACCTGTCTTATTCTCTATCTTAGAAATGTGCATTTCACTGATAACTCCAAAAAATTTAAAAATTTAGCACCTGATTATGGTAAGCTCCTTTGAAGGAAGAGTTGAAACTAATGGAGCTCTTTTAGAAGTTTAAAGAAAGAGAATATTCTTTAATATTTATACACCAATTTGACAAAAAGTATGGCATATAGTTTTGAAGATTGCAAGTTGTGTTGATGATTTTTTTTTTTTTGCACATTAAAAAAAAATTCTGATGCCCAAATTCAGGCATCTTATTGACCAGAGACAGCTGACTTTCACAGAGTTCTGTTTTACTCATCACGGGCATGGTTCAGAGAAGATTTTTTTCCATGTGGGCTGTTGGGTTTATGGTTCCTTTGTGGCCACTGACAGTGGTGGAGAAAGATGGTTAAACGTTGACAAGCTTGCTTCTTTCTTCCTTTCTTCTTTTCTTTCCTCCTTTTCATCCTTCCTTCCCTTTCCTTCCCCTCCTTCTTTCCTTCCTCCATCCATCCCTCCCTTGCCTCCATCGCTCTATCCCTCCTTCCTTCCTGCCTTGTCTCCTCCCTTACTTCCTCCCTTCTTTGTTGTTCTTTCTTAGCTACCGGTGAATATTTGTACTATGCGGAGGGCAAACAGGTTAAGAATCAATCCCTGAAGCAGAACCAGTGACAGACAAATATTTATGAATATGTCAGTGTTTGCCCCCTTATTACAACGCTGTTGTGTAATTTTCTTTATTGTGTATAAGAGTAGCCTGAGGGGGTCAGGTTGCTGCTGCTGATGTTGCTAACAGCATTGGCAAAACTCCTTCTACCGTGTTCTTCCATTTCTTTCTACCTTTCTTGCTTCTGATATATGCTCCTAAATAAAAATTCAGAGTTTTTTTTAAATCCCAAGGCCTGTTTCCGTCATAGCTCCAAAGCAGTGCTTATCTCTGAGTACATCACAAAAACATCCTGCTAGAGTAAGCCCTTGGTGCAAATGCTGCTGTAAAAGCTGAAAGAGAAATGAAACTTGATATGAACCTCTGGGTTTGCTGAGTGGCAAATTTAGTGAAAAGTGATAACACCTAGGCTCTACACAGTGCACTTTATGGGTCTCAGGATCACATTTATATAGTATTTAAATATCTCAGAATTAAAGTTAAGGGCCAGCGAGATAGCTCAGTGGTCTAAAGCACCTACTTATGCAAGCTTAGGAAGATGCAGGGACCGCAGTTCGATCCTCAGCACTACATGTCGTGCCAGCCCTGCCAGCCCTGCCCTCAGGCTGAGCTAGGAAAGAAGAACGAAAGAATGAAAGAATGAAAGAACGAAAGAACGAAAGAACGAAAGAACGAAAGAACGAAAGAAAGAAAGAAAGAAAGTAGAAAAACAGGGACAACCCCTCCTGTCTCTCTCTCGGACAGAAGCTTTCCTTCCTCCAATAAATATATTCTGCTCATAACCTTAAAAAAAGAAAGAAAGAAAGATAATTAAATTTAAAATCATACCTTTTTCAGAATCTGTTTTGTGACAGCTTATATGTGATTAAAATGTGTGTTTATTGTTAATATGTCACATATAAAATTTTACTTTGTAACCAGGTCTAAATACCATATAAATGCTCAAAAATTTGAATAGATACTTGAGAATTTTCAGGCATGTGTAATACATAAAACTGTGGTCAGACACTTAAGCCTTTCTAGATGTTGAATCACAGCTCAGAAAATATTCTCATTAATGTCAAACTTTGGTTTGTGAATTTGGGGGTCTTTCCTTTCATGCGTTAATAGTTGACAATGGCCTTCTCTGTTAAATTAGGCAAGAATTGAAGTGAAATCAAAGCAAAACAAACAAACAGACAGAGAGACAGAAAGAAAGAAATTAGAAAGAGGTCTGGCCAAATAGGATTAAAGCTCAGCAGATTAAAGCACCTGCTAGTAAACACAGGGGCCTGCTGTGCCGGCCCTGCCCCCGGGGTGGGCTGAGATGGCAATAGAGACTGGGCTTGGTGGCGCGAGCCTGTAATCTCTTGGGAGAGTGAAAACAGGCGGATCAATAGAGTTTAATAGTGAGACCCTAAACACCCTGTAGACCCTTCCCTAAAATACAAAACCAAAAAACAAAACAAACAAACAAACAAAAACAGAACCCGAGAAAGTGGGAGCAAACAACCTCCTTTCAATTTCAAAACTACTTACACATATATTAGCTATTGGAATATTGTTCCCTAACCCAATACTATAGTTTTAAAATCTGAAAATATTTGGAGGTGATCTGATTTGTGGTTGAGAAACTTGAAGCAGATGCACAGAAGTCTAACATGCCGGAGCAATATATTCTGTTGGTAATCTGTCTACTAGATCTTTTATTTATTTATTTTGTGTGTGTGTGTGTATATATATATATATATATATATATCTGGTATTGAGGATCAAACGCAGGACCTTGTGCTTGCGAGGTAGGCGCTTGTGCCGCTGAGCTGTCTCCCCAGCCCACTGAACGTTGTATTATGTACAGTTGTGAAGAGCGGATGTCCTAGAGATCAGTTAGCCACACCTTTAGGGCTAGAGCAAGGCCAGGCCAGAGAACACGGAGGTCCAGAGGCGAGCCCTGTGAACCAGCTGCTGGACGAGAGCAGGGCAAGTCCTGCAGGTCTGGCCTCCGCATTCCTCCCTGTTAACGACAAGAGCTTGGAGAATGCTTCACTTTCATTGCTCTCAGCAGTTTTACTTTCTGTGTTCTCGCACTTTTGCCTTCCTTGTGTACTTCAAGGTCTACAATTATTTGAACACAGTGCACTTTATACTTTTTACTGCGTATGAAGATGCAGACTGTGATAGATGGTCACCGCCTCTCCGTCAGAGAAGTAGGTCCCATAAGGTCCAGTTTTTGTCTATATTTTTCCTAATCTCCCAGGGGCCCTTCTCAGCTCCCCATGGGCTGCTTGGGTCTTGCAGCCCTATGATGCATGTGATCGTTATGTATAGCAAAAGCATATTAAAATTATTTTGTGAACAAAAATAAATGAAATTAAAAAAAGAAATGATTAAGAGTACAAATTCTAATGACAATTACTAAGTTTGACTCCCTGGTCTTCTCTTAAGCTTTAACAACACAGAGTAGATTTATCCTATCTGAATTAATTTTTCTCATCTGTAAAACAGTGATGACATAAAGAGTTCTATAACCATAAAATGAAATAATGTTTGTCAGTCATTTATAACAGTACCTGATGAATAGCAATACTGATACTCCCAAATAGAAACACCAAAAAATAATAGTGAAAGAAAAAATGTCACATTCCAAAAAAAGACTATATAAATTGATAAAGACAATTAAAATCCATTTTATGTATTAAAAATAAAAAATCTGTTTTTTATTATGCAATTTTACTTGAAAACCTATATAGAATCTGTATAAATCATCACAAATACTTGCTACTCATTCTAATATTATTCATTGACAGTACCAAGAAACTCAAAATAAGTAAAAAGGAGTACATAGCAAATTAGGAGACCAAGGTGTATTGTTCAGATAGCCATTAAATACCCTAATCCACTGGGGCCACTATGGAAGACCTGTGGCTGGTGTGTCCCCACCTCCCTGTTCTTACAGTGATACATACATCTCACGTTCTCGCACAGCTGAAGGAGCAAATCAGCTCTCTGGGGCTTTTTTAAAACTAAAGGCATTAATATCACTCTTGTGGGCAACATTCTCACAATCTAATTACTTCTCAAAGGCCTAATATGTTAAGTGATTAGGCTCCAATATATGAGCTCAGGGAAGATGCAAAGCTTGAAACTTACAGCAAATACTTTTTCTTGAATTTATTTAGAATCTTTCTGTTGGACTTGTGTTCCTTTTATCTTACAAAAGATGATCAATTATACACAGGGAACTAAACAGTGGTATTTTTCTATGCTAACTTCAAGCTTCTTACTTGGGCGACCAGGAAAAAGTAGTGCCACTGACAAAGTAGGGAATGGAGACTTTAAGAGTTAAAGAATGAGTTTATTTTTTTTGATGCAATGTGAAATAAGGGCTGGGGAGATAGTTCAGTGGTTTAAGGGCCTGCTTGGCATAGCACAAGGTCCAGAGTTCGATCTCCAGTACAAAAAATAAATAAATAAAATAACATCAACAACAATGTGAGATATCTTTAAAGACAGAAAAAAGGGTCCATATGGTTGTTTTACAAATATGCTAAAATTATAGTATATGATCTTGTCAATACTTTTCCAAGATGCTTTATAGAGGTTCTAGAAATGAGTAAGTAAAAATGAGTAAGTTCATAGTCAAAAAGATGTGGAAGACACAGAATGCTATAAAGCTCTGTTTGATCCACAGGGTAGATTAGTACACAAAAGGCCATGAAGACTATTGAGTTAAAAGTAACTACTAAGTAATAAGGTAAATTTCATTTTAACTTATAAGAACTTTTCAGAGACAGACATGTTTATTTATTTTACTATAGACCATGAGAGAGGCAGAAAAGCAACCATTTTATTAATATCTATTATTTCATTCTCAAAACAATACTATTCTCAAGACAAACAGATTTAAGTCACTGGCTTAGAAGGGCTGTTCTTTCTATTGTCAAAGTGGTGGGGAGCACCCTCACACACATGCACGCAGTGTAACTTTCTGAAGAGTGACAAAATGTATGTTTTGTACAACGCAACTGAGATTTATATAGGAATGTGAGGGCTTCTTTTATTACATTTCATTGAACACAACTATTGCCATGACTCATCATCGCCCTGGATGTCCAGTGGTGAGCAGGTGCGACACTGTGTTTTAGCACCAAGATTGGAGACTTAGAAGCAGACTGTCGTGGTACTCACGATCTAAGATTTTTCACAGAAATTATGCAAACATTGTATGCTCCACTTACAGCTATAAGCTAAATGTGGCTTTCATGCAGCTGTCTATTGCCTGACATTTCCTTGTTGCTTCTGCCGTGTCTGTACTCTGCAGGAACCTGTGTTGCCTGTTAAAACCTTGAAGTTAATACAATTTAGTGGCACAAGAGTAAAAACTAATTATTTTTTCAAGTCACTTACAGTAAAGCTTTGTGAGGTACACTATTCAAAAATATAAGTAACTATGTAATAAAACCAGTGATATCACAGAAAAATCATGCTTCTGGATTTGATCTAGAAGTGGCTGTTATCTGCTTAGCTTTCCAACAGCCACTATTGGACACTTTTAACTTTTTTCATGGAAACTTCTGTAAAGTTAATTTCAGAATATCATATTTTAATATTCATTTCTTAGAGTAATTCATATGGCTGAATTGATGTAAATGCTATTCTGGTGTTACATATTAGTGAAGAAATTAAGCAAATACATAGCAACATGACATAGACCTAAGCAAACAACAGTTGCATTTTTTTTGCCAAACTTCTCTCAACTTCCAGGATCCCCAAATCATTGCCTAAGAGAGAAAAAGTGTGCATCTTCATCTCGTATGTACGGTCATTTCTCAGCAAAACAATTCATAATGCTGCTGCCATATTTAGGTGTTAAAAACAAGGCAGAAAATAAGTCCTATTTATCTTTGAGCTGTCTGAAGAGAATGAATCATGTTCTCTTCACAGTTTTAGCAGCCTGATCAAGCAGGACAAATAAGAAAGGGACCTCACAAGGTGGGAGCAGCCCTAGGCTCTGGTGAGTATGCCTAAGGCAGCAGCTTGGCCTCCATCAGAATGTGGGTGTACACATTCACATGCAGACTCACCCAGCACAGGGCTTTGAAAACTCATATTCTCAACTGTGGTACAAGGCCAACGTTGAAAAAAAAAAAAAAAAAGTTCAGTATTTGAGGGGTATCTTTGATAATTTGGCACCGGCCTACCACACATTTGCTACTCATTGGAAGCTATCATTCAGCTCTTCAAAGCAAAGGGGAAGTAAGCTAGTGAATGACTTTCTACATTTATATTTACATGTAAATGAATGTAAATGAACCACCATGAAGGGTACAAAACTTAAGAAAAGACAGCAGCAATATAAAACAAAGAAGGGTTTGTTCATTGAAATGTTTTTAAAATCATCCAGAGGGGGTGGGGGTGGGGGGGAATGGCTCAGTAGAATAAATGTTTCCCTGGCAAACGCAAGGGCCTGAGTTCAATCCCTAGTTCCACAAAGATAAATAAATAAATAAATGAATAAATAAATAAATAAATAAAATCATCCAGAGATCAAAAGAGACATTGTTAGGCTGGGATGATAACACCTGCCTAGCAAGCACAGGGTCCTGAGTTCAACCCCCAGCACCACAAAAAAAAAAAAAAAAAAAAAAAAAAAAAAGAAAAAGAAAGACAAAAGAGACAATGATGCTTTTGTTGTTCCTACTAGGTTTAGGTTGGATAGGGGTGTGTGTTTATGTATTTGGTACAGAGTCTCGCTGCACAGCTCAGACTCATAGTGATTCTCCTGTTTTAAGCCTCCTCAGCACTGGGATTACAGGTATGTACCTCCACACCAGATCTTGGTGGCTGGCTCAGCACACCTGGGCATGGGACCGGCACAGTGTGTAGTGCTGGGGCTAGAACCCTGGTCACTGTGCTTGCTTCAGCAGGCACTTAGGCTGCTGAGCTATCTCACTAGCCCTTGGGCTATTTTGCATCATCAAAGTCTTTGAAAACTATATATTTATGAATTTGAAATAAGAATAATGTAGTAATCTTATGTCAGAGGTATGGTCCTGCACTCTTCTGTATTTGAGTCTTTAGGTGAATATTATAAAATAATCCTATAAGTAATGTGCCCTGTGTTAAATCTATTCCCCTGACTACAACAGTAGTTCTGAAAATTTAAAAGAACATTCCCAAATTGCCACAGTTAAAAATGAATTTCTAATATAAATGTAAGCTGATAAATCATGGAAATTAAAGATTTTATTTGTAGACTATGATTTATAATGTTAGAAAAAAGCTTCATTTACTCACTGCCATTGTGAGGCTTTGCTATCATAAAGTAAAAATAAAAGTGTTGGCTGTCGGATGCCATTTATGCATACTTAGAATATAAAGAGAGAAATGTAGGACTGTTACAAAGCTAGCAGAAAATATATTACTTCTAATGGGTTTTTGATTGCCATTTGCAATATTCTTGCTTTGAATTTTCCTTAATATAAGTGCTACTTTCTCAACAGGACACATACATAACTTTGAGTGAGAACACTGTGTTATATCTAATAATTGCTTGACACAAGTTCTCTGACTAGCAAAATTGCATTTTGGTTTCTAATGTGACTAATGTATGCTAATATGATTTAAATTGCATAGAACTAAAAAGTGGTTGATTTTATGCCACCAGAAAAACTATTGGTCTTAATTTCATAAAATGAATTATTCCCAGGTTCTAGAAAGTCCTACACCTATAGTGTGTATATGCTGAATAGATTTTGTTTAAGGGGTAACTATTTAAGTATAAGATTTAAAGCCATGCTTTAAAAGACACTTACTGTATCGGCAAAATATAATCACTCGCATTTTGCTGATTTAGTATTCCAGGTGTAGAATTGGACTGTTTTTTGGTGTTTGTTGTGTGTTTGTTTTTGAGACTGGATTTCACTGTGCAGTTCAGTTCAGGCTGGGCTTGGGCTCAAACTGTAGCCCAGGTTACCCTTGAACTTGCAGCAATCCTCCTGCATGAGGCTTCTGGGTGCTGGGATTGCAGGTGTGTGTCACCACATCTGGCAGAAACTGGAGATTTAATTCTGCTTAGTGAAGGGTTTTTCTCATTTTATTCTATTCACAGCTCATGTTTCCCACCTTAAAATATCGGCCTTAGAAAACAATGCTTGCTAGACATATATTAAAAAGCTGTGCAATTTATCCTTTAAAAAATTTCTGTGAACTATAGTAGCAAAAAACCAAAGTATTGTTTTATAGAGGCCTCCAGATAAATTTAAGAACCTCTTTGGGCAATGCACCCAGATTTAATAATCCCACTCGTGAAAATTTTTTACTTTCAAAAGTCGCTATGTTCCTCCTAAATACATGGCCCTGGGTTGCATCTTCTGTGGAGCTGGAGAACAGCTGCCCACTAGCCTTTCTAATAATAGCCTTTGAGTACTTGAATTTCATTGCTAAATTTCTACTTAGTCAATAAAAGTGTTTCTTTGTAAATCTTCCCTGTTGGGACCTTTTAGACTACTCATGTTATTAAAATTACAGCATTGCCTACATGCTCAACAGAAAACACACTTAGCTTCACAACGTGTATGAAAGGCTGTATTTTCACCACTATTATAAAAGCTTATTAGATGCATCCAGGAATTTGACTTTAAAAGCCATAGCTCACTAGTTTTTATGTGCTTTTCTGGAACTGGAGATTATACCCTAAGTTGTCACACATTTGTGAAGATTCTTTGTTTCCTGTGCAATAGCTACTTTTATAACCACTATGTGTTAACATCAGCTATTCTTTACTTTTGGAATTCCTTCCTCCCCACTCCCATCCGTTTTGGGTGGATTGGCCTGTTGTTAACTCAAGGGTTACCCTGACCTGCTCAAATCAACCCGCATATTTCTCCCTCCACAAGCCTAGTCTACTGCCATGGTCTTCACTGACTGATGGAAACACAACACAATCCACATCAGCTGACATATGGCATGTTTGTGTGCCTGGGACATTTTTAAAGTTAAAAACAAAGAAAACTATCTCTGGTAAAAAAAAAAAAATAAATAAGGCTAAATATCGTACGTCAACATAAGCAGATATGATAAAACCTATGCTATTGGGTCTAGGACAACAGCTGCCCTGGCAATGAAACTGCCAATAGAGTGCAAAGCCAGGAGGAAAGAATTGCAAATATGAATAGACTGCATTAGAGTGGGGCTGACTGTTGTTCTATTTTTTTCAAATATGTACAAATACAGCAGTCTTTACATAAGTTATGCATATATTTATATTTTGTTTGTTCAGGTCAGTTGCAGTTTTCTATAACTTGAAAAATGATTATTCATTAATGAAACATTCTGGCCAAGTATTGTAGTTTTTAAAAATATCTGGTAACAAGGCCCACCTAATAAGTTCTTGGGGAAATAAGTATTTAAAATATATGTCTCTTCAACATTAATTATCTGAATGATACCAGTACTCTTTATTACTAGAGAACGCTTATTTTTCTCTCCTAACCACAAGATCCTAAAAATAATAAATGATCATGATTAAATTAATCAAAAGAACAAAATTTAACCCCTGCCCAACATAACCAGTTCCAAATTATTGGATATGCTAAAGAACTTCATATGATTAGATGCAAATAAGGAAGTAATTAAGTCATTATTCATTAGTACTAATGAGCATGTTACTCAGGACTATTTCTGAAGTAAGAGAATATGAATGTATGAGAAAGAATGTTTACAGAGATAGAATAGTAATCAACAGTCTTGCCGCAGTGCGGGTTTGTGGGACCATACGACAATAGCTTCCCAAATGTGATGGATGACAATAAGGCCTCTGTCAAAATCAATTGACGTTTTACATCATTTATAAGAAAAAGAATTAAAGTCAGGTTTGTATTTTTTTAAGTGAAGATCATCATCATAACATTTCAGCCTTCAAATTGATAAATATATCCCTGTTCCTTCAAACACATTCTACCATCTCTAAAACTACATCTTTTAAAATTTTTCATAATTCTCATGTTTCTGTAGCAATTCTTTTCCCCACATATATTCATTTTATCTGTGTACCCTCACCACATCATCTTTTTTTTTTCCTATGGCTTGGAGATACATTCAAGCTTTCATATCTTGCAAACCTCCATACACACTCACCAATTCACACCATAAACATATGTACTGTTTATTTTCCTCCATTAAAAAACGTTCCAAAAGGGTGGGAATATTCAGCTTGCTGCTAGACTTTCTGACCAGCATTCCTGTGATTGCATTTATATAGTATCAAGGTGTGTTACACATTTATTTATTTATTTATTTATTTAGCAAATATTATTTCCTTTGTGGCAGGCAGTGTTTTGACAGATAAAATTACAAATAGAAGCTTCAAATAGTGTATAGTCTACTGGCTTTGTTAACATTTCATTAACTTATGTCACATGGAACATTTGAAGAGGTTTTGATGTGTTATTTAAAGCGAGGTTGTGTGATCCTTGAAATGCAGTGGTGATATGATTAATTCATTTGCATCCTGTGGCAAAATCCAGAAGACTATACTAGAATTAGAAATGAAGGTATCTAAAGGTAAGTTGTAGTTGGACCTACAGTTTCTGAAAAACAGTACTACCTAAGAAACATCTTGCTGTTGCTTGCTGGTGGCAAGCTTTTCAGCGTGGACTTTAGGTCCTGAGTTCTAACAAGAAAAGTATGTCTTGGGCTGGGGAGATGGCTCAGTAGAATAAGTGCTTCCCTGGCAAGCACAAGGACCTGAGTTCAATCCCCAGTTCCACAAAAGAAAAAAAAAAAAAGAAAAGAAAATTGTGTCTTAAAAGAAGCATCCTACTGTGTGGCTTCCCTCCCATAAATGTTTTTATCTTGAGAATAAAGACACTAAAGAAAACATGTTTTCAAATTTGAAAAGAGGGTATATAAAAGGTTTATTTGATTTAGTTTAACATAACATTCACCTGGTATATTTATCACCCAACATGTCTTTTGATTCTTTTGATCAAACTAGTTTGAGGCAGTATTATGTTGGCTAATTGCAGTATAATAGGATAAAGCTGATTATCTTCAATGTTTTATAAAATTGAAACTCATTTTTAAAAAGAGATATAATAACTCTCAAGATTTTTCCATATTCTATATTGCTGCAATTCCAAATAAAAAAACAAAAATCACCTTAGGCCCTATATACATTAAGTTATAATTGACTTTCACATATGAAAAATCCAAAGTACTCAATACTACCTTATACATATCAATCCTTCATATAATCCTAATATCTCTCATATAAAACATTTAGCCCTTGTCCCCAGTGCATTTAAAAAAGCACTTATGAGTTCCTTTATTATGCTTACTGGACTGGACCCATAGATCATTTGTAAATATGTTCCTTTTAAAATTATTTTATTATGTCATTGTTTATTTTTAACTCTACCACATCAAATTCCTACAGACTCACGTTTCCATTTTCCACCAGTGTATTTTATAAGGAATTTTGCTTTCTTCTCCCTAAATTTCATAGAACAAAGATTCCTTTCTTTTAAATATATGCCTTGTTAAGATTTGCATCTGGGATATCTTTCTGAAGCCTCCTATGTTGGAAGTGAATCACATTAGGCCTGTACACCCATCAATGGATTCACCCACTGGAAGGGTGTGTCTCACCCTCAGATCCTCCCTTTCTTTCTGATTCCTGAACACCATGATGCAAGCAAAGCCTCTTGCCTCCACCAGGGCCATTTTGCTATGCTAAAAAAACCTCACCAAATAACAGCTATAGTCATTTAATGAACTTGTTTCTTTGGGGTGAGAGAGGGAATGAGCCCGTATTTCTCTATTCAGTGAACTTTTTCATTGTGAAATTATATGAAATACCGATTGGAAAAATTATTCACTAAGTAATCAAACTGTGTCATGTAGTCCACATCAACACTTCTTTGATATCTCAGGAGAGATTTGTTCTGTTATTAATACTAAGTACAAAGAGTGATTCTAATGTATGTGCTAATGTATTGAGATTTCTGATACATGCTTTTTTCAGTAAGATTCTAATACCCAAACACATCTGCAGGCAGTATCTTTTAACTATTCCATATCTTAAAATCCATGCAATAGTTTTCTACTGATGTTTTATTTCTGTACAACTAGGGAAAAAGACAGCTACCTTGCCATTAAAGATGAGAACATCTTCTGAAGTATCTGAACTAACACAAACAAGATCTTTCTGGTGGTGTGTAGGGGTGCCGGCACCAAGAATTCTGAGACAGATTCTATAGCTTCCCATATTTTCAGAGCAGATTGAGCTGTAGCTGCTCTTAGAAATAAAAAATAAATGACAAGCTTTTCTACTTTTCTTAACTTCCTATATATATATGTATATATGTATATATATACACACATTTTATATATATATATATATATAATGTTGTATATTATAATCTCTGGCAGTGTTAAGGAGGCTATATTAAGAAGCATAATTTTATGGTGACACAAATGCATAAAAATAGAGAAGTTTCATTCTAGATTTGATGCAGACAGACAGATTTTTTTGTATCCAAGATTTTCTCATTTGATTTTTGAATGTGCTCTATTTTGGATGCATTCAACTCATTCATTTTATTAAGTGAGGGTCTATTTGTGTATAGCCTCTCAAAATTTTAATTACACAGATGAATCAAATTTGGTTTATATTATTTTCAACTTTAAAAACTTTTAATGACATATGATCTTCATATATACTATTGAGCTACTAAGTAATATTTTGATTCATGCATCAGTCAGTAACAGATAGTGAAAAACCCAGAGTTATCATATCCATCGCCCTAAAGTTTTATTATTTCTGTTGAGTACATTCAAAATCTTACATCAATTTTGGATATGCAATTCACTATGTTAATTATACTCACCCTGATGGCCCACATGATTTTAGAACACATATTTTCTAAGAAAAGAAAACAATCAGTTCACCTATGATTGTGTGAATTTACTGTTTTATCAACACATTTCAGATCGTCTTCTCCTTATGCTAAGTAAGTGAGTAGACTAGTGAAAGAAGTGTGTACGTCATAAAATTGAAAGTCTTTTATCTTATCTTAAAATGGTTTTCATTGCAATTATCTTTTAAATATTAAACAATTTGATTTTTATTTATTATATTTAATCAAATTCATGTTTACATTTAGAAATTAATAGATCAGCAGAAATCAGCAGCACCATTATCCAAACTATCCATAATATGTATAAATAAATCCATCTTTTCCCCTTTCTTTTGTCCTTTTCTTCATATCAGGTTTTCTTACCTTTGAACAATTTTTTTCCCTTTCTCAGTGTCTGTTGCATCTTTCCAATTTTGTTTCTTCTTTCAGGTTCTCACACTACCAAGACAATATGACGTTTGCACACGCAGTTCTGATATATTTCACTTACAAATACAGTCTCTAGTTGCATCCATTTATCTATAAAAGGCTTAAATTTATCTTCCTTATAGCTGAGTAATACCCCATTGTGTAAAATACCATGTCTATTTTATTCATTCTTCAGTTGATGGGTATTGGGTTGTTTTCAAGATACCTTTTGTTCAAACAAGAAACAAATTGATTTTTTAAATATTTTCAAAGTACAATATGATAAATTAAAGTTTTGGACAAAGATATATATTTTATATAAAACTTACAGAAGTATCTTAGAGGCTGCTTTTCTAAACATTTAAATTTAAAATCACTTAAAAATATTTTACTACTTATTGTTTAATATCAAAATTATTTGAAGCATTTCAATATGACACTGTTTTGTCTAAATTTTGTTGAATGTTTCAATTTTACTCAAATTATATTTTATTTTTTATTTTTACTTAAGGTATAGCATTATTAACAGTTTACGTTGGATAAAAATCTTAAGCTTAAAATTATGTGTACTGAACTGAATTGTTGATGCGAGAAGTATTACAGTGTCCTGGTGAGGCAGAAGATTAATTTCTGTTTCCCTGCCTGTGTCACAATATTGCCACGGACACACCATTGGTTATTCTAAACCAGCCTGCTGTAACCTTTATTTCTATGTGTTACTTTCCCATACCACATACATTAGTGGATTCCATTAATTGTATATCCTAAATGTAGGAATCTCGTCACTTACAAGCCTGTTCACATAAAATAGCTTTAGAAGAATCCTTACTGTTTTTATCGTATGTTCTCTATTCCTCTGTCCTCCACAGAAAAATCTAATGCCACTTATTCAAAGTCTTCAACAGTTTTCTTTCACACAGTCAAATAAAAATGCCTTCCCTACAATTACAAGGCCCGGTGCCATCATATGTTCTTACTTTTCGGCAAATGTCATCTTGTATCTCTTTCCTGCTTACCAACTCTATTTCTGTCACTTTTCAGGCCATTTTTAGAGCATCCTGTTTGTTCCTGCCTTAAGCCTTTGCTGGAACTGTCTCCTCTTTGTGGATGTTTCATGTCCTTATCTTGGCATATTCTGATTGCTCAATATCAACTTCAGTGCTGCGTCCTAACACAAGTAGGCAAATCTTCCTTAATCTCTGAATCCACAGTAGCCACCAAGTCACTTCTAATGTATCACCCACTTTATTTGCCCTCCATGTAAATGATGGTCATCTGAAAATTTTCTCATTATTTATTTAACATGTTTATTTTTTTCTATCCTTTAATCATAACACCCTATGAAGCCAAATAACTGATTCACCTTCTGTGTCACTGTATTTTCAACATCTAAAACCATGAATAAATTAATGAAGAAAATCAGTAAATATATGAAAATAAATAGAAGCAATTGAAAACTATTACATTTTTGCATAAATATTGCTATTTTTACAGTGTCTTTAATCTAGTAAAGATCTAATAAAATGTAAGAAGTATAATACTAATATATATAAAATATATATATATATTTTAACTGTTTCCAGTTAAAATATCTCAGCTTTAAATAGCATATACTACAATAAAGACCCTTGCTACCACCATGCTTTTCAGAGTGATAATTATATCTTTGATTTAAAAAATGTGTTAGTTAAGAATCTCCAGCTCATTTTGAAGGAAACTTTACTGAAAAGTACAGAATCTGTAAAAACAATTAGAAACAACTGCTGTTACCTTGTGGTAGATTGTGAAGGTTCTTTAATGACGTACCTCAGGGGAAATGAATTGCATTTTCAAGCATAAAAGAAATCTCAAAGCATCACCTTCTCCATCTGCAATTTCACGAAGGTAGATTTCATTTGATTTGAAAAGTCACAGTGCTATTATGCTGCTTAATAATAGTGTTTAGTTTACAAAGGCATCTGCTCAAGTAGCAGAATTCTCAAAACACTCACCAGAGGCCCTGTGTCCCTCAGCATTTTATGGATGACATGAGCAAATCTTAGTAGCTGACAAGTCCAATTATTATTCCACATCGATGTGTATGTGTTGACAGTGTTGATGGCAGATTCAGAAATGGGACATTGTCCAAACAAGTGCTCCATTTAAAGTATTTATACAATGTCCCTCTTCTGTAACAGAGTCCCAGAGCTAGAGTATAATGTGTACATAATAGCAAAATAAAAGTCTTGGCAAATTATAGGTTGGAAGTGAGGTTCATAGGATACAATAAAATGAAACATGCCATGACAGACATTTCCAAGTCAGGACAGAATTTGTTCAGAAAAAACAATACAAACAAAAGATATCTTTTATATTAGCAAAACATATCCGAATACTGTATAAACCATCACCTATAATGACCAACAATATTTTCAGTAATTAACTTAATTCAATCTTACTGAATTAAGTTATGTTTTATGAATTTCAAAGCACGTTTAGATGGCTGCAGGTAGAGTTATTCCTACATGTTTTAGAATGATCCCACTGCTAGTAGAGCAAAAAGTATAATATTTAGAGAAGAATTCAATCTTGCTGGTTGGTATTTATAAATGGCTTTTGATTCCAAATTGTGGACTATCTGTACATATCACATTTTGAATGGTTACGATTACTTTTCCCCTTTGCCTGCTCTATACTTATTCATTCCATGTTTGCTTCCAAGCTTCCTCTTTAGTCAATACAATCCAATTCCATTGTGGGACAGAGAAAAGGAGGCATGCTGAATGATTTTCCTCAGGATCAGTGGTGAGCCTCACCCAAGAACACCCTTGTACGTCCACAAGCACACATACACAGGCTCTCTTACGCACAGATCTATGTGCTGGTTTACTCATCCTTAGGTGACGGGACATCATGGAATAATTTTCTGCAGTACTCATCATTTTTCCAAAGTAGAGATGCAAATTGAAAATTTCATTTAACACTATTCTTGCTTGAAGTCTGAGATTTCCCTCAGGGTGAAGCAACGCAGAAGGGACCGTACTATTTCCTTCCACAAAGTTCTCATTCCTCTGTGACCAACATTATGTTACGCACAGCCTGGACAGCTTGAAGCTCAGAGAGAGTGCCGTGGTGCCAGAGCTCCCTGCCCAGAGAGCTAGCCCTCCTGTGGCCCTCCCTCGTTCTTGCCTGTCCAGGGAGGCTTTGCTACTGCTACATTCTCCTAATCCCAGGGTCCTGGGGATTAGGACCCTAAGAATTATGTCACTGAACCTTAAAGCTCCACTGGACCTCTCTGGAAAATAAGTCTCGCTGAGATTATGAAGCAAAATGAATGTGAGCGTACCTCTGTGTACAAATAAAGAGGCCTGGAATACAGATACCTCAGCAAGTTTTGATTCCTTGACGTAACCTTATTTGTTGAGTTTATGATGAAATGAGTTGATCGCAATCAATATATTACTGTTCAGATTATTACTTCCATTTTTGTCTAATAGAATACCTGGTATTAGTCTTATACTCAAGATTTAATATGAGTCTATGTAATATCTACCAACTAGATATAGGTTTAGAGAATTGAAATTGAAGGTCCTTTTGAGGAAGACAGTTGCACACATAAGTATAAAAATAAAAATATGCAGGTTACATGTAGGCAAACATAAACTGCCTAACCTAAGAAAACTTACAAGGAGTGATAAAAAAAA
>NDGN011476783.1:0-10155 GCA_002564285.1 Tympanoctomys barrerae
TTAGCTTAGCTTGTTCTAAGTAGGTGCTTTAGACCACTGAGCCATCTCACCAGCCCCTAAAAGTCAGTTTTCATAGAGGTAAAGGGGTCTGAAAAAATAGTATTTGGTTTTCCATCCTCTTTTCAGCTCAAGTTGGTAGGAAGAAGAGTAGAAATGGTGGGTAGGCTTTTCTAAATTTGGAGATAAGAACATGGATAAGAAAGGAAAAGATTGATAGGTTTGAATATATAACTTTTCCGTGTTCATACACATAGAAGTTTCATTTATATATACTTAAAGCTGGAAATATTTTCAGTAAATATGTCATAATTGTATAAACATATCTTTCAAATTGATAAGAAAATAATTAAACCTAAGATGACATACGAGCAGCAAATTTTTAAGAATACAGCTGGTAAAAGTGAAAGAATATTCAAGCACAGCAGAAATCCAAAGTCAGCTGAAACTGTAATAGCATAACACCTCTTAAAAAGCAAGTTAGAAAATATGGGTGAATATATATATATATATATATATATATATATATATACAGATATATGTTTGATTTTCTATCTACCCATCCACGCACCAAGTCACCCTCCACCCGCCCACCCATCCATCTTTATTTTACTTTGTGAGGTTACAAATGTTCACAAGAGCTAAAGCTATTTCTTTATGATTAATTTCTTTGACCTAAGTACCCAAATCAATGATGGAAATGGAATGTTTAATAAGCACCCATTGAATGAAAATAGACCAATGCAGTTATAGCAAAACCAACATATACTTTAAAAGAACAGTTTCTATTATGTCTTCCCAATCTACAAAGCTATTTTCAGAATTATTCATATTTTAGATATTTTTAAAGACTTTAATGGTATCTAAACCCAGTAAAATGTATATATTGACCCAGGCTTTTTTTAAAAAAAAGCTTAATTATTCTGATTCTAACTTATTTTTAATATTTTTCTGTCCTTTAGTTAGCAATGTAATCTACTTATTTACATCATGTTTGAGCACAACTTACAAGAAAAATGCCACACCAGAGAAAATTGCTTTGTAAATGTAAAAATGTAAATCAAATAAAAATTCTATTGCAAGTCACCAACGAGGCCATCTTGAGCATCGACTATGGGACAAAATGTCCCTGAAAAGCCACTACCTCGTTATGTAGACTATAAAATACTGTTTAAAGAAAAAACTCGAAAGGGTGAGGTCTTTCTCTTTCGCTTTTTTTCAATCAAATGGGGTAAGTAATAGGGCATTCGCTTGAAAAACTATTACGATGACATCTTTTCCTTGCGGTCTGAAAATTATGGAATATTTGCACAGACTGCACTGCAAAAGCGAGTCTGCCTTTTGGCTTTGGTGTTTGCAGTCTGGGCCGAGGTGTGCAGATGCGGTGCAGCTCAGTGGACACAGAGATGGCCCATCCAGCGGGACAACCTTGCTACTCACTGCCATCCCAGCCTGGGCAAGCAGGCCTCAGCCTCGATGTCCAAGGAGAAGGCAGAGCTTGAGGTTTCCTCCAAAGAGCCCCTTCCTCAGCATCCTCACCCTCAGAGGCTCCCCACATGCCTCCTCTAGGCCCTGCAGCAGGAGACGCTTCATTCTCCATTCATGGAGAGCATTCAAGAAGGCATACTCCTCTACCCAGTGTTTTTGAAGTTAGACTAGTAATAGAAAGCAGAAAAACACCGGACAAGGGTTTAAACACCATTTTAGGATCCATTTCTTTTTTCCTCCAAATGATTCAAATATGTCCTTCTCCATTGAGTATGTATATGCTACGTTTTCCTCCTTCCCCTCTTTGTTGATAGGTGGTCAAGGCTGTCTCCGTAGATTAACTCTAGTGAGTGCTGTTCCCACTGGCCTGAGTATTCACGTGTCCTTATAAGATGATGACTTGAACTCTTTGGGTGAATATTATTATTATTATTATTATTATTATTTTCTGTATTTTAGGGAAGGGTCTACAGAGTGTTCAGGGTCTCACTACTAAATTGGATTCGTAGTGATTCTCCTGTTTACAGCCTCCCAAGTGCTGGGATTACAGGTGTGTGTCACCATGCCCAGTCTCAATTGTCATCTCAGCTCGCCCTGGAGGTGGGGCCAGCACGGCAGGCCTGGGGATCAAATCCCTGGCCCCCGTGCCTGTTTGCAGGTGCTGTAATCAGCTAAACTATTTGGCCAGCCCAAGGGGAATAATATTAAATGAAATTAACCATTGTTCAATAGACCTAAGTGTCTCTTATGCAGGAAACCAAAACAGGCAGTGTCCTGAGTTCAATCCCTGGTACTGCAAAACAAAAACAAAAACAAAACAAAACAAAACAAAACAAAAAAAACAAGAACTATTTAAAGAGCAAGATAAAGGCACAGTAGTCAGAAACTGGGCAACGTACTCTTTGGACATGGGGCATCTAGGGTGGAGGGGAAGAAGGATCAAACATAATCAAGATAATATATACATGTACATTTTTCCTTCAAATGTAAAAGTGTCATGAACATACACTAGCAAACTTTTTTTTTAAAAGAAAACACTACAAAACCCAACTTTGTCCTATGTTAGCTCAAGCAAATCATGACCTTTTTCTAAGCCTTAGTTAACCTACCTATGTAACAAAATCCCTGCCATCCATCCATCTGCTTTCCGTGGGTCTTATCAAATTATACAGTAGTAGAGCTGAAGCAGCAGGCATAGTGGATGCTTCCTCTTTCCTCCATGTGGCTTTAGATTTTATCTTAATAGCACTTTCGCCTCAGTGAGCAGCCCACCAGCCAGCTTAGTAGTCATCGACTCTTTAGTCAAAACTAGCATAGCCATTTGCTTTCTTGTTTGAGATCATGGTAAGGAGGGTTAAAAATTTAATTCATAGGAGACCTGGAGGGAAGGAATTTTGAAATATGGGAGAAAGCCTGAAATAAAGCTGACTGTCCCAGAAGGCCACTGCCTCCCTGTGCACACCACAGAGCACGCACGCATGTTGTCGCTTCCTTCCACCCTTCTCTTGGCAATGTGTCCGAGCTTCTCCAGCTGGTGCCTATGGCCCTGGCTTCCCCCAATGCTGTCTTACGCTGCCTGTAGTCACTTAACAGCTCCCCCTGAGCTCAGCTTCTCCCAAGCCCAGCGCAGGGTCCACAGCATCACTGGCCCCTTGCAGGGCCAGGTCCCTTGGCCTCGCCCTGGGTGACCAGCCACCTGTGGCTTCCTTCTGAGCTGTCCCTCTGGCTCTGAGACAGCCTCTCTTTCTCTTCCCTGACACTTCCTTATTCCTATCCATGTCCAGTCTGTAGAATTAAACTTTTAACCAGATTTCTTCATCTACTCTTCATTTATGTCCTGGATCATACAGCTATTTCTAAAAATATCACCCTCTTACACACACTTAGACCACCATTTTTCACACACACACAAAAAAATCGAGCTATTATTTTTTCAATATTCATGACTGAACCCATGGCTTTCCCACTGAGCTACAGAGATACATCTCCTCCTCTTTGTATTTTAATATTTCTTTGGATGCAGGGCCTTGCTAAGTTACTATGTTGGCCAAGCTGGGCTCACACTGGCCTTCCTCCTGCCTCAGCCTCCCACTGGGCTGGGATCACAGCTGTGTGTGATGATGTCTCACTCCAGGCTTCTTGGGAAAGCCTTCAAAAGACTTGACCCTCAGGTCAGCTGCTTTCCTGACCACGTTTTGTCCCTCCTCTTGGCCCATCGGTCTCATGCTACCCGCCTCTGTCTTCCCAGAGTGTCTGAGTCCTGACCCTGGGCCCTGGGTGTACTCCCTCCTGGTGGGAAGAAGAATGTGGACCTTCATTCCCTAACTCCACCCTCCAGCACTTGGGCTTCCTTTCTTCATGGTTCCACATCCCTTCTTCATGGCTCTACTCCTTTATTCTAGGACCTAAGGCCAAGCGTTTACTCCTATCCATATCTCTAAGAGACCATGAGCCCTCAGAGACCCCAGCTTCTTCTCATCCAGCTTCAAATCTCTTAACCATTGCTCAAAAGGCAGGATTTTCACAGGTGTTTACTATGCCCTGTAGCATTCCCAATCCCTATATTGAACCTTAATGAATAACAAGTGCGCTGTGTTAACAGGGATGCCTTCAGGTGGTGACACGGTCATGAGGGTGGAGCCTCGTGGGTGGATTGGAGAGTCGATTGATGGGCTGCAAGGAGCAAGCTTTGGTTTTCTTTGCATGTCCCCTTCTATGTGTGAGGACACTGTGCCCTCCTCTGGGGTACGTAATAGGTCTCAACTCCGAAGCAGAGAGATGAGCCCCACACTAGACACAGAATCTGCTAATGCTCTGGTCTTGGACATTTTAGCCTTCAAAGCTGTGAGAAATGCATTTCTATTCTTTATAAGTTACCCAGTCTCAGGCATCTTATGACACCAGAAAGCATGGACCAACATAGGGTATTAGCTACTTTTTCCTGTCACTGAGACCATACTCAGCACTCAGAGATTAAATGAAGAGAGGTTCAACTTGATTCACGGTACCAGGGCATGCAGTTCATGGTCAGGTCCACCAAGGCAGGAATGCCATGGTGGCAGGGTTAATGGAGCACAGCTGCTTGGCTAATGACTGTGAAGCAAAGCAGGAGAACACCCCAGAGCAGATGGGCCCCAGCCCAGGCAGCTCCCAAGACCCACCCCGACACTTCCAGAAGTGAACTGCAAAACCTGTACTCTGGATGGGTCGCACAGCCACGTGCCCAATGCATGTCTGAATGACCCAGGGTGAGGACAATGCTTGGTCAGCTCCTGAGCAGCCAACTCAGACTGTCCAGGGCCATGGGAGCGGCATGGGATGATGAGACGAAAGGGGGAAACTTGGATACCACCAGTGATGGCCTTAGTGCCTTACGTGTTTACCTTAATGTGTGGAGAACAGCCAAGTGAAGCTTCTGAGAAATTACAGCAGAAGACTCCCTTTTCCTGACTCCAGGGCAAAGCCCACCCCCGTCCGTCTCCCTAGGGGGAAACCTTGCTCCCTCTTGCCTCTCTGATAGCTGTGGACGCCTGGGCCTTCTGTGGGTGGGGTGGAACACACCTTAGGGTGAGCCATTTAGCTTCCCGGTCAAAACCCAGCCATCTCAAATCTTGTGCTTCGTCTCTGTTCACACATGGGCAGCACTAGTGTCATAATGGACCTGTTCACCTGGTACGTTGCAACCAAGCAACGTCACCGAGCTGCGACTTTTACCTCAGTCACCAAGGCTGGGATGCACTTGTGTCTTCACCCTGTTCCTCGGGCAACATGGAGCTTGTTGAGATACCTGACCAAGGAGACAGAGGACTAGCTATAAATTCGCATCTAAATATGCTGATAAGAAAGCCTGGTTAGAGCGGAAGGCGGCCAGCGTGTGAGGGTGGCGGACCTCCTTGCACATGGCTGTAGATCGTCACCCCTGTTCTGGTGCAGGACAAGGGTGAAGTAGATGACTCCTAAAATAAGAGTCAGTTAGAGGCATGGCGAACTTTCTTCTCTCGTTTTTGCCTGGGCTTCATGTCCCCTTCCAGAATAAGTGGTTTCCATTTCATAGAGAAGGCCCCCTAAGCATCCTGGGAAAGGTGGCCGATGAGGCGTGGTCACGTACCCAGGGTGCGGTGGGTCCCTCTGCCTGTGCATGCCCGGAGGGTAGGTGGCGGGAGGTGCTCTCGCCTTCCCTGGGCGTGGCTGGAGCAAGCTCATCACGCTTGATGACGTCAGCAGCCTCGGGTTTCTAAAAGCCTCTGCACCATTTCCACCCTCCATCATGCAGAACCTCTCATTCAAAAGACACCTCGAACGAAAGGGGACTCAGGAAAGACTGGCCACTGGAAGCTTCTAGGTAAAAGGCAGCCCGCAGGGCCCCAGCATGCCACCTAGCCACCGCCTTGGATTAGAACTGCAGGACGGCAGCTGGCCACAGAAGGACAGACGGAGGCTCTCTCAATCTCTCCCCACTCCTTCCTGCCTCCCCAAAGGGTCAGACAATTGCAATTTAGCATCGGTCTCTCCTGGGATTCTTTGTTCTTTTCTATCGGGTTCCAAGCCCAGCCCTCAGCTCGCGGCCAAATCCTTGCTCTTAGCAGCCACGGGGGTCCTGTTACCCAGCATCCGGCTCCTTGGACTCCTTCCCAGGGCCTTTGAAGGTGCTCTCGTCCCAGCCCACACTCTCGGCCCTCCGCGGGGCTCCGGGGCCTCCTCTGGCTCTCTGTCTCCCATGGCCATGTGGAAACACCAGCTGCTGACCTCTCGGACCCCCGCGGCTCATCTCTCTGGGTCACTCCTCCTTCCTCTGAGCGCCTTCCTGCCAAGCGTCCCTTCCCCCTCCTGGGACCTGGACCCCCACGTGCCTCGGCCACCGCCGTCCCCCTCTCCATCCCAGTGACATGCAGCATTCTCAGGCCGAGAGCTCTCCATGTCCAGCATTGGCAGCTCCTGAAAGAATCAGAGCGCGTCCGTCTTCAGTGAATCTAGGATTAGAAAAGGTGGCCATTTGTCAGGACTTCAAGAGCTAGATTTGACTATTTCGGCCGTTTCAGGGGTGGCTTAAGAAGGCTGGGGGCCACAGGGCTTCCAGGTGAGAACCAGGAATGACAGCACCGAAGCGTCTCTCCCCTTATACATAGGGAATCCAGTCGTGCCCGCGTTATTTTTCCCATCTCCAGTGCCTTTCCTGTTTACGTGCTGCCTTCGCCTTTCCTTCGGGACAGACGTGAGCTTTCCGACGACTCTGTCCCTGGATGGCGTGGCTCCCATAGTTCCTCCCTTTTGGTGACATGACAGACACTGTGCATGGGACAACACGCCTAAAAGGCCAACTATTCCCCCACACGCGAGTTACGATGGGAGAGAGAGACTCACGGAGAAGCACTGCCGGGCCAGAGCTGTCTCTAAGATGCTCCTTTAGAACAGAACACAGAGTCTCTCGAGAGCTTTGCCAGAAAGATTCCTGCTGAAGGAGACGCCGCAGGCAGAGATCCTGAGGAGGAGTCCAAGCTGGGCTCGGTCATGGGCGTCCTACAGGAGTTCAGACGTGAAAAACATGCGCTCATTTAAAGTGTATGTTTTTGAGTCAGAAAATGAATACACACCTACTCCCCAAACTGTAGACAAGGAGAGAAGGAAGGAAGCAGGAATACTATTTTTATTTTGCTTCTATTTCTTTCCTACTTTTTTCTCACTGAAGCATAACTCTTTCACCTAGTTGAAATACTATTTCTAGATGGTATATGCAACTTTGTAAGCTGATTTCAATTTTATTAGGAAGCATTTCTTCTATCTTTTCATAGTCACATAAAATTCTTTGACCAAGTAACTATTTCTTTATTCAATTATCACACTCTCTTGAACATTTAAATTATTTCCAGCACTGGACAATAAATGCCTTTGTGCAAAAACCTTTATCCAAAATTCAAATTATTTTCCTTGGATTAGATTCCTGAAAGTACATAAACTGAGCCAAAGGGCTGCGGCACTTGAAAGGTTCTTGACATGTTTTGACAAATTGCCTCTTCAGAGGGTGGTAGCAATTTACACTCCCTGCAGCTGTACAGGAGGAAGTCGCACTTCGCCTTCACCAGGATTGAATAAGATAATTTTCCCCAGTCTTTGCTAATTGGGGAAGTTAGAAACAGTATTCAATTTCTGACTTTACTTTGTGTTCTTTTATTTCCAAAGAACTTGAAAGACTTCATTTTATCAGCTAGAGGAAAACAAGTTTATTTATTTTTTATTTTTTTATTTTTTAGATGAAATTGTGTGCAAAATGAGAACCTTGTCAGGCTGTCAGGATGTCTTACCGGTGTTGAGACACAGGGAAATGTTGCCCTAAATGGTAACTATTAAATAAACCTACACCAAAGAAGTAAGGCATTAACATTCATGTTTATGCTTATAAAATGCCCTATTTGGGAGGCAAGGGGTCCTAAGCACAGCCAGAATAATGGCGAACTGGAACAAAGGCTTTGACCCCATTTTATTAATTTGTAAAGAGAGGAATGCTTCGGTGTCCACTATAATAAGCCCGGAGGATGCAGATGAAAGTGACTTAAGAAAATGACTTTTCAGGAAAAGCCAAGGAGTGATCCAGGCCGGAAGGAAAGTCAGCGTGTGGTGTCCAGCGGAGTCTGATGCCAGGTACTGCGCTGGCTCGTAGGATGCCCTTGGACCTTGGGAGCTGGAGTCTGTCCACTTCCTTCTCCTCAGTCATGTTGTTCTGGGTAATGGAATGGGGGAGGAGGGGAACATTCCCAGGCTCAGTGGACTTGAAGGAAGAGTGGACTTCAGGAGTTGGAGGAGGGTCCCAGGGTCTCAGGGCAGGGCACGGAGGTCATCTCCCATCAAAGCTCCCACCTGTACTCACCTATTGAAAGCCTTCCCAGAGCTTGAGGTGTGTGGAATGTTTCTATTTGGAATCCCATGGAAAAGTTATTGGAATTTTAATAAGTTCATTCTGATCTGCCACTTCCAGGGTGATGTGGATGGCGAGAACAAAGACACTGGGCCATTTTTTGTAGTTGTGGGGAGCGAAGGGGTCCCAAGCCCAGCTAGAATCAAGGTGAACCAGAACAAAGGCTTTGAACCCATTTTATTAATTCATGAAGAGGGGAATGGCTGGGGGATGAGTGACTGTGAGAGTGGTGGAAAGCACATTAGTGCTGTGAGCTGGGCTAGGCAGGAGGCCTGAAATCACCTCTGCACTGCACAGAGAGGGGAAAGAGTAGTCTGCATGACACAGTCTGAGGTGGTAGCTAAGGTTCTGGGCTGGGAGCTTTAGTGCTGATGTGTATTTTTATGCCCTGAGAAGTCCTAGCCTCTTATATTGAGGTTGATCCCAGCCTGCAGTGGGGCTGTAATGGGGCTAGCTCATGCATCACTGGGAGCTGTAGGCAGGGCCTCCCTGGCCTGTCCCATAGCAGCATCTCCACTAGACCCATAAAGCTAGTGGTGGGGATAAGGACAAACCAGAGCCAGCGGTGCACACATCAGTGCCTGGAAGTGCGACCAGGTTTAGCAAAGTGGAGATACTGATCTTCTTTCAAGGCCGGGCCCCCGGTGGTCCTCCACGCCACCTTCAAGAAACATGGCTCCCAACTCCAGAGACCACTGTGAGGCAAAGTCAGCACCTGCTCAGTGAGTCGAAGCAGGGCCGTGTTTTCATGCCAACAGTGTCAGAAAAGGTGGAGAAGGAAGAGCAAAACAAAACATTCTTGCACACATCTGTGTGTGCTTGGGAAGGGGAGGAACCTGAAATTATAAAAGAAAACCAAGAGGGGCAAAGCCAACATGGGTGGAAAGAAAATCAGAAAAAGTAGAGAAGGAAGGAGTTGAGGCAGATGAGGAGAGAGAGCAAGCGACTGGTACCTAGTGGGGTGCAGAGGCCACGGACGGGAGGTGCATCTGGGGCCAGGAGCAGTGCGGAGAGTTCTGGGTGCAGCAATAGAAAAGGAAGTCACCATGAGTTCCATGACATCAGCCGCAGTTGGAGCCTGCGTTTTCTTATAAGACCTATTTTACGCTTCACTTTGCAAGAAAATATAGACATGGGCTTAAGAAAGTTAGTGACACGTTTATGGGACATCTGTGAAGAGATGTGTCTCCAATCCCAAAATGTATTGTATAAGGTTCCTTCAAAGTGCAGGGCCTCTAAGGTGTCAAATGCCACACTGTCCTCTGGATAGAAGAGGCAGGTGGGGAGCCCTGGGGAGCGACTATGCCTCTATCCCACTCGGCTTCTCTTTGAATAGACTGCGAACCTAGAAACAGCACACTATAAAGAACGAGCCAGGCCAAAGCTGTCCATGGGAAGCCAGCGTGTCCACCAGAGCCCTTGGAAGCTGGAGCTCGGGTGGACTTGTGTCCTCTGATGGCTCTCAGATGGCGCAGAGGAGGAAACAGTGCGTTCTGTGCACAGCTGCCAGCTGGTGGGCTGCTGCGCTCCATGGCAGTGTCTGTTGTTTATCCTCCACCTCTGTCCAGGAAACAGCAGCTGTGGCCTCCCCTCTCCACTTGGACCCAGGACATGTTGGCAATGTTGGCTGCGAGGGGGTGCTGCAGCTCCAGGTCAGGACCACGATGTTCCGTGGTGGTCCCAAAGCCGCAGTCTGTGCTGTTGCTTTTTTTCTTCTCAACAGCCTTGTCATCACCCAGTTCCTCAGCGTAAGGGTCAAG
>NDGN011476784.1:0-12375 GCA_002564285.1 Tympanoctomys barrerae
TGGTCCCTGTGCTCTTGCTTAGCTTAGCTTGTTCTAAGTAGGTGCCTTAGACCACTGAGCCATGTCACCAGCCCAGTTGCTGGAATTTTTAAGAACTGAAGCTGTTGGTTAGGGTGTGTGGAATTTGCCGTGCTGTGCTAAACGTGCCCACCTCCCCATGGTGATGGCTCTCACAGCCTGGAGGCCTGAGTAGGTCGAGGTCAGGTTCCTTGGGTTGAGTGTGGCTCCCTTCTGAGTGGTCTGGCGGGGCTGCGCGTGGAGCCTGGGCGGTGGTGGCCTAGCGTCTAGCGTCTAGCGTCTAGCGCCTGCCTGCCCCCGCCTGTGGCTCTGTGCCTGGCGGGGGGGCTGCGCGTGGAGCCTGGGCGGTGGTGGCCTAGCGTCTAGCGCCTAGCGCCTGCCTGCCCCGCCCGTGGCTCTGTGCCTGGTGGGGGCTCTGGTGTGGCCGAGCGGCCGGCCGCGCTCCAGGCACCGGGGGTGCTCGTGGCTGGCGTGGGTGCCCTGGCTCACACCCCTCTCATCCCTGCAGATCTTCGTGGAGTTCACCTCCGTGTTTGACTGCCAGAAAGCCATGCAAGGCCTGACCGGCCGCAAGTTCGCCAACAGGGTGGTTGTCACGAAGTACTGTGACCCCGACTCCTACCACCGCCGGGACTTCTGGTAGAGGCGGCGGAGGGCCCGGTGGCCGCAGAGGAGCCTCCCACCTGCCCCACTGTTTCCCCCTAAGATCCGGGCAGGAGTGACAGCAGCGACAGCGACAGCCGGCAGCGACTGGATGGCAGGGTGGGGTGGGGGGCGGGGACGGGAAGCGCACACAGCCCACGCGAGATACATGCACCCACAGACACGGGGACGGGGTCGGGCCGGCGGTGCGCTGCGCAGCGCTGTGCAGCGCGGGTGGGGCCTGGCCCCTCGCCACAGTGTCCCCTCCCTTTCTTCCCCGGTAGGAACGTAGCGTGTTTATATACGGCCAAACCTCGGACTTCCGCCCCGCCCGCCCCACCCCCGCCCGGTTTCCTAGGTAGTGGCCCCTCGCCCCGCCCGCTCCGCCCCACCGCGTGGCCCCGCCCCCCAGTGGCAGTTTCATATTTGCTAAGACGAATTTGCTCATTAAACATTTTGTTGTATTTTACTTTGCGGAGCTGCTTCGTGTCTGGTGCATGTGTTCTGCCCGCCGGTTGGGGCGTGTGTGGGAGTCTACGGGGAGGCGGGGGGCTGCTTCGGGACCCTGGCAACCTCGGAGAAACCTGGCTCCCCAGTATGGCACAGCCCGCCGCGCTGGCCCCCGCGGAAGTGACGTCGGAGGTCTCGTGACGTAGCTTTTGCACCGGAAGTGGTGCCTGCGGGGTGGGTTTGGCTGGAAAGCCGGGGCTGCCGGGCAAGGCGCGGTGGGCGGGGCTTGCGGCCACTTCCACTTCCGGTCCGTCGCCGCCTTCGGTTGCTTCCCCTTTGCTCGGCGGCTCCCCTCCCCCGCTCGGCTCTCCGCGCCCCTCTTGGGCGCCGGGGCGGCGGGGCCGTCGGCGTGCGGCCCCCGTGCGTGCGCGCGTGCGGCCCTGCGCGTCTCTGCCGCCCTCAGCCCAGCGGGCGCCCCGACACCGAGGCGGAGCGGGGGCAAGGGGCTGACCGCCATGACCCCCCGAAGCCCCGCGTGAGGGGCCGAGGTGAGCGCCGGCCCGGCCTGTGCGGAGCCGGGCCCTTGGGCCTCTGCAGGGTCCTGGGCTCCGGCGTCGCTGGTTTTCGGCCGTGGTCGCCGGTGTCGTCCTTTGTGCCTCTGCGCCCGGCCGGCTCGCCTGGCCCGGGCCGGGTCTCTCCCCGCGGGGTGTATCTGTCCGTGGCCCCGTCCGCGCGGCGCCCGCTGTTCCTGTGGAGGGCAGTCCTCGTGCGTTCCGGGTTTGTAGCCAAGGCTTCGGAGCTGGTGGGGTCCCGGGGCGCTTTCCACCCTTGCCCTGGTTCCGCATCTGCCCGTCAGGGTCTGGTTCTGTCTTCCGGGTTGCTGTCTTCCCTTCCCCCGACCCCTATCTTTCGAGTGCATCTGTCTCCCTCCATCTCCACGTCAGGTTTCCGACCTCATCCTTGTCGCTTCTAGTCTCCAAGTTGCTTTCCGTGAATGTGTGCTGGGTCTCTGCTCTCCACCCTTCCTCCAGGTTCTGAGGCCCTGCTGAGGTGCCAAGAGCCCTGGCCCCGGGCTCCGGGCTCCGGGCTCCGGGCTCCGGGCTCCGGGCTTGGGCCCGTGCCCGTTACTCGCAGTGGGCTTGGGCGGGCACCCTCTGTTTCCAGAACCTCCGTTTCCTGGCCTTTGACGTGGAAGTGTCCACAGTTCTTTCCTTCGGGGCCTCTTTGCCTGAGTTTGTGGAGTGCCTCTTGTGTCTGGCGTGGAGGGTGCAGTTGGGACTTTGGTTTTTATTATGGGTTAGAAATTTTGTCTCAGGCAGTTGATAATTGGTCACTTGAATTCCTCTTGGAGAAGATCAATTTAATTTGAAACCCAGCATATCTCGGGTTTGATGTGTTTATGGCGTTTTTTCTCTACCACTTGAAGTACAGGGTATTAGGAGAGGGCATCTTCGGATGCCACTGTGGAAAATGCTCTGCTTTCTGCTGACAAGACTAGCAGGCGGTGTCACTGAGCGCCTACTGTCCGTGGGGCGCAGAGCCGAGCACTCTGTGTGCTGTGGTGTGTAAGCCTTGGGCCTCCAGGTAGGGGCTTGCTTTCATCTCAGAGTTAAGGAGGTTTGCTCGGCAGCCAGGATTTGAACCTGTTCTTTTCCAGTAATGTCCCGTTTGTCTTGTTTCTTATTTCTCAGTCCCATGGTAGTCCTTTTTTTTTTTTTTCCTGGTTGGCTGGTTTTTTTTTTTCTTTTCTTCTGTTGTTTCAAGGCTCGTCTCTCAGTCCTCACGCACGGTTTCCCCAGGTTTCTGTTGGTCTCGCTGGGCGGCCCACCCTGCCCATGTTTCTCTGTGACAGCCCCCTCCCTTTTCTCACCAGCTTGTTTTTTCATCTAGTGCATCACGCTCAGCCTGTCGTGGGACCATGGCTGCTCTTTCTTACCTGGTGATGCCTGAGTTGAAGGCAGCGGCAGCCTCTGTCACGCACTCCCCTTTTCTAGACTTGGGTCTTGGTAAATCTCAGTAAATCCCCCTCTGCACTTTGTTGGAGAGGCCTAGGCCAGCAGTCGGATCTTCTTCACTTGTGAAGCGTGTGTCCCTGGGCAGGGCAGCGGGTAACTTTGTCTTCTTCTGCACGGGACTCTGGAAATCAGTCCGTGTGTGAAGTACACAGAAGGCACTAGCTGGAGGCAGGAGTCAAGGAGGGCCTCCTGTAGCCTCATGTGTTCGAGTCCCACCATTATTTCTTTGTTGGTGGTGTTATTGAGAGTTAGTTTAGGTTAATGTAAAAGTGTAAGTTTTGAAGAGTTTAAGTGGGCATTGGGTGGCTGCTGCCATTCTCCTACAGGGTGAGCTTGAGGGAGCCCAGTGGCTGTGTACGGTGTCAAGTGCGATGGCACCGGGCACTGGCAGGGAGCTTCCCTGGGGCCATCGTGTTCCTTATCTCTGCTCCTTGCCTGTGGGTCCCAGAGTCCCACATCCCCTAGTCCCTGCCCCATCTCCCTGCCAACTCTTTCATGCCTTCACTGGCTGCTGTCCTTGTGCCATGAGCCCCACTCCCATTCCAGTGTCTTTCTGCTGGCCTTCCTTCTTCCTCTCCTTGCCTGGCTTTTTCCAGTCATCTTCTCTTAGGGCAAATCTGAGTCCAGACAAATGGTATTTCTGCTCTAATGGGCCCTGGCGTAGCCGTAGTTAGCAGAATCCAACACAAGTCTGGAATCATGAGGTGCCAGTCTGTTGCTGAGTCGCGCAGGATGGCGAGTGTGGTGCTGGGAAGTTCCAGAGGCCTTCTCTCTCTTCAGATGTGGTGACCTACCAGCTACCAGCGCCTCGCGTGGCTGACCTCATCAGTTGTCACCTCTGCCGACACCCCAGGGGGCCTGCGCTCCGCAGCTCCACCACCTGGCACCATGTCGACCTCATCACTCCGGCGCCAGATGAAGAACATCGTCCACAACTACTCAGAGGCAGAGATCAAGGTCCGTGAGGCCACGAGCAACGACCCCTGGGGCCCGTCCAGCTCCCTCATGTCAGAGATCGCCGACCTCACCTACAATGTGGTGGCCTTCTCGGAGATCATGAGTATGATCTGGAAGCGGCTCAACGACCACGGCAAGAACTGGCGGCATGTGTACAAGGTGAGCAGTGGGTGGGTGCGCCACCCGGGACATCCTGTCACATTTGGGTTCCCACTCTTATGCAGAGACTGTTGCTCTGTGCTCTTTGGGCCCCTGCATTCACTGAGTCTGAAGATGTGGGTGACACAGGTCTTTTTAGGTCAGTGACTGCAAGCCCTTTAGAGATGGGTGCCCAGAACCCATTGATTATCACAAAGCACTGACACGGCAATTAAACCTGGATACCAGGGCTCTAGTTTAGAAAGACAACTCACATGTTAACATTTTTTGTCTTTTTTTTTTTTTTGTGCAGGGTCTTACTACATAGCTCACATTAGTAGTGATCCTCCTGATTTCTGCCTCCCAAGTACTAGGATTACAGGCACACACCACCGCGCCTGGTAACATCTTTTGTCTTAAAAGAAAATAGCTGAAACGCATGCGACAGGCTCCCACCACTGCCTCAGAGTGTCCGACTCTGCACGGAGTGCCTGAAGCAGCCTGTTTGCAGGGGAGTGCTCTCCTGGGGACAGGATGGGCAAGAGTATGCTGGCTTGGTTTATGAGGGCAGCAGGTTCCCAAGCTAGGGTGGCATCAGGAGGGGGGTAGACCTGATTAGTTTCCAGCCCTGGAATGAGTGATGGCCACTGGCATTTGTGGCCTTGGGCCTTACAGGTGCCTGTCTGTCTTTGCCCAGCCCAGATGGCTGACTGGCTCTCACAGCAGCCGGGCCTCTGCTCCTGGAGGCTGCTGTGATCTGGAGGCCTAGCACCATTGTGGGCACAAGGAGTTGAGACATGGGCAGTGTGCTGAGGGTTGTGGGGAAACACGGGGGATGGGGAGAGCTCACTGCTTGCCAGGGGTCAGAATGCAGTGGTGACAGGGAGTGTCTCGTGGCCGTGGGCCATGGGCGTTGGATTGGCTGTGCTCAGACTGACCTAAAGAGTGCTTCGCTTGGTGTAATTTAGACTCTGACTCTCAGAAGGAAAGTGGGGCTCCCCTCAGAACAGACATAGCCCCTTCCTGTTCCTGGCTGCAGGGCCTCCGATGTGCTGTGGCTGTCACCCACCTATCTCTCAGTGACTGTTCTGTCCAGGTGCTCTGTGGCATCATGTTTGCAGATTGCCACCCTAGAGTTCTCGCATGCTTGCTGTCCTCTGGAGCTGGGGCTGTGGACCAGAGCGCATGTGCGGAGCGTTGGTGAGCAGGGCCCAGGGTCCTTACCTGCCAGGCTATGTAGGCCTTATGCTGTGCGCCAAAGGAAAGGGGCCATGTGGGGCTTCTCGTGTGGGCTGGGCACGCGTACACCCTGGGCTCACCCTCTTCTGCTCTGCTGGCAGAGTTGTTGGGGGCCTGGATTGGGCTTGGTGGCCGTTGCTCAGCTGGTGGCAGACTGGCTTCTGTACTACAGGTTCTGGCAGGCCCCACTCATCCGTTTCCACCCTGGGGGCCTCTGTGGAGGGCCCGTTCTCCCTACTCCCTGCGCTGGCTGATCTTGGAGGCCACCTGCCAAGGTGTGGTGCCCCTCTGCTCTGAAAGGAGGGCCTGCACCGAGAGTGGAGCACCTCTTGCAGGCAGAGTAGGAGGCTGAGGCTTTTGGCTCCCATCAGGCGCAGCAAGGCTGAGCAGCAGTGCAGCTGTAGTGGGTGCCGGTCACTCTGTAGAAGGGCTGACTGTCAGTGGGCCTGCTGACAGCTGGGGAGCCTGGGACGGGGACAGCAGGCAGGGCAGGGGGTCCTGAAGGTCCTGTAGGGCATTGAGCTACCTGCGGACAGGGTGGGAGTCGCAAGGGTGGTGCACCGCAGGGAGTGGCAGGGGTGGCAGGGCTCTGATACCAGGTGGGCCTGGGCTGCTTCAAGGTACTGAGGAGTCTCTGCCAGGCTGCATCTTGTGTCCTGTGTGTCCCTGGCTTCCTGTGCATTGGCCCTGTACGGTGGTGCAAGGACCCAGCTCCGTGCAGCCGGGAGGCGCTTGGCACAGGGAGGGCCACATGGGGCCCAAGGGAACCCAGGTGCTGGGAAGCTAGGGCTGTGTGCAGACTGAGGCCTCAATCAGGAGGGCCTCCTGGAAGAGGCTGTCTGCTGTCCTGGGCTCTGGCTGCCTCCAGCCCAGTGCCTAGAAGCACATTTGAGAACATGTTTTTTGAGACAGAATTTGTCTTCATGAAAACCTGTGCTTCCCAGGTGCAGTCCTGTGAGCGCTGAGGCACTCTCATTGTGTAGCATCATCTTGACTCCAGCAGAGGCCCAGGAGTGCCTGCCGCCCCTCCTGACCCTGCCCAGGGCTGTCCCTGTGCCCTGCTCGCCGCAGGCCGAGCCTGGCATTGGGCGAGGAAGCCTGCCCCAGGCCTCAGGACTGGGCAGGGCTGTAGCGGCTGGCTGAGCTCCACAGCTTCTCATCCTGTCGTCAGAGTGCCTCACCAAGGACAGGCTTTTCCTCCTTTCTCGTGACTGTCCAGGGGAGGAATGGCTGTGGGTCGCTCTGGACTGCCTGCTCCTGCAGTGGAGTGCAGCAGAGCCCCAGGACCCTCAGACCTTGGGTAGTCACTCAGTTTCTCCCAGGACTGCAGAGTCTGCTGTTATCTTAAAGCAGAGGTCAGCAAACTACAGGCCATGGTCCAGCCCCGTGCTCTGCCTGTTTGTGTAAATAAAGTTTTATTGGAATACAGCCAGGTTGAATAGTCAAGGCAGAGACTGGCCTAAAAATCTAAAATATTTATCACGTGGCGCATCACGGAAAGTTTGCTGTTCTGTGACTTTCCAGGACATCCTTGACAAGGCTGCAGAATGAATGGGGACCACTGGCTTGTCTACTTGCCCAGTTATCTTTTGAAATAAGGGCTTGGGTCTTTATTGAGGTGTGACCCACCAGGAAGCCTCACGGCATGGCCAGGGTGCCCCTTCAAGCCCTTGCCCCGAGTGTGTGTGGGTGCCCTGGGGACATCCTTCCCCACTGCAGACCTGGGTGTTGGGGAGCTGAGTTCGCGTGGCACTCTGGGTGGGCTTTGGCTCTGGCTGCTCTGCTCTCATTGTACATGGCCCCGGGTGGCGCAGGTATCTTCTTTTGCATCAAGCATAGCTTGTGCTGCGTACGCTGACTGCAGGTTCCCTCACCTGTGGATGGTGTGGGGCTATTTCCAGGTTCATCTTAATTGCAATTCCAAAGTCCAGAGCACTCTGAGAATGAAACCATTTCATAATCTATCGACTCAAGCCCACGCGTGACACTGGGGTCATGGTGCGGTCTGTCCTGCTTGAGTGGTGTTGGCCCCGCTTTCCCCTGCACCGCCTTGCTCATGGGGCTGGCCCCTGCCTCTGCTGGGGTGGGTGTGACCTACATGGGAATGGCTTTGCTTTCTCTTTATTTTTTGTGGAACCAGGGATTGAACTCAGACCCTTGTACTTGCCAGGAAAGCAATTCTACTGAGCCATCTTCCCGGCCCCTGGCTTTGCTTTCTCTGTCACCTCCTTTGTGGAAACCCTTTCAGGACCAGTTCAAGTCCAGCCCCAGGCTCCTGATGGAGGGTTTTGGGCACAGAGCAGAGCCGTGGGGAGCCTGATCCCATGGGAGCCTGCTTCCTATGTGGGGCGGCGCTCACTGTTGAGCCTCCCCATCCTGCTTTGCTTTCCCCTTGTGAGGGCCCAGGCGTGTTGATTCCAGCCTGTTGCAGAGGGACGTTGCCTGACCCAGCTGTGCTCCCTCTGCTGACCTCCTGCTCACGGACCCTGGCTCCAGGGGCACCAGGTGCCTCGATGCCTCTGCTGTGCTCTGCCTCATCACCCTGGGACTGTCGGGTCTCTGAGCTGTGACTCAGGAATGAGGAGACGTTTTGGACTTGGGGACACAGAAGGCGCGACTGGACCAGAGAGCTCGGTGTGGCCATGGCACTCTGGGTTTTGTCGACAAGGCACGGGCAGGCTTGGTGTCAGTTGCCCTGGCCTGGCGATCTGCCGAGGTAGCAGAGCTCCCGTGCTGGCTGTCTACCCTCTCAGAGTGACAGGCCAGCCGCATCTGGGCCACTAGCTGTGCCGCACCTGCACCTCTGCTGACATGCCCACTTGGTCGCCTGCCAGCTTGCGCCTGGCCTGGCGCCTGTGCTCCCTGTGCTCCCTGTGCTCCCTGTGTTTCTGAGGGTCTCCTGTTCTGGGTCTTTCCTTCTCGTCTGAGGGATGCGCCCTGTGTAGCCATCCTCGTCAGGGTCTGCGCACCGTGTGGATGTGCCGGATGGAGCTCTGTGCAGGATGGAGTGGCTGGTGGCTGTGAACCCTGATAGCTGCCAGGGCAGCGAGTAACGAGTGTGTCCCCGTCCACCGCAGGCCATGACACTGATGGAGTACCTCATCAAAACGGGCTCGGAGCGTGTGTCGCAGCAGTGCAAAGAGAACATGTATGCTGTGCAGACGCTGAAGGACTTCCAGTACGTGGACCGTGACGGCAAGGACCAGGGCGTGAACGTGCGTGAGAAGGCCAAGCAGCTGGTGGCCCTGCTGCGGGATGAGGACCGGCTTCGGGAAGAGCGAGCTCACGCGCTCAAAACAAAGGAGAAGCTGGCCCAGACGGCCACAGGTGAGACCTGCCCCTCCGCTGCAGACTCCCTGCAGGCCTGCGGTGCGGCCTCCCTTGAAGCCGTGAGCTTCTCGATGCACCCGGTCTGCGGCTGGGGGAGCCACGGGGAGGTGTCCTGCCTGAGAGCCAGGGCAGGTGCCGTGGCGCGCCCAGGGAGGGGCCTGTGGAGAGAGGCTGGGCATGGCCCTCGCGTCTCCTCAGGGCTTGGGGATGGCGACTTGGGTTTAAAAAGAGCCTTGGTAGAGTGAGGGGAGCTGCAGGGTTGGCCTGGGGTGCGATTAGGCCGCGGGGGGGCTGTGCCGCTAGTGGCGCTGCCTGAGACCAGCTGCTTCTGTGGGGCACCTCAGGGGCACTGCTAGCACCCGCCTGGTGCGTGGACCCAGCGGGGTGGTGTTTCCGGGCCCTGCTCAGGGTCCGGGGAGCTGTTGTGCTGGCAGGCAGCCCCGGCTGTGCCTGTGCACCCAGCGCCCGTGCTCCGCGCCCTGCCCCGCGCAGCCCTGACCTGAGCCCTGTGTGCTTCACAGACGGAGGGCACTCCTGTTCTGTGTCTTCCCCAACTGTTTTGTTTCATGTGTGAGCACAGGGCCTTGGCCATAGGCTGTGGTCTGCTAACCCCTGTCCTAGAGCAAGCTGCGAGGAGCCACAGGAGTCCCCAGGGACTGGGACGGGGACAGGGTTGGCTCAGCCAGGGCCTCCAGGTGCACTTGCCCGCTGGGGACATCGCCTGGTCTGGCCCAGTCCTCGCCTGACAGGGCATAGTGGGACCTGGGGGGTAGGTGGAGACGGTGTGAACACAGCTGGCTTGGGCATGGTGGGCGGGCCTGCTGGAGGGGCCCAGCCGGGCAGTGCGGGTGTCCCGTGGGTGGGGGACTGCCCAGGTGCTGACAGCAGAGGCAGGGCCCAGCCCTTCTGGGTGCCCTGGGCCTCTCCCTCAGCCTGGCTGTCAGGGATGTGCTATCCCTTTTCTACTGCTGGACCTGAGGGGCTCTTTGTGCACCATGTCCTTTTCTGGTGGAGCCCTAGTTCCGCAATGCAGACAGATGCTGTCCTCTTCCCCCTGCGAGAGCCTGGGCCTCCTGGGCCCTCGGGGAGCTTTCACTGCCTGGGTGCACGCCGAGCAGACAGAGGCCCCTCCTGCCCTCCCGGCTGGGGCTGCCCTTCGCCTGGCAGCAGGACCCAGCCCTGCCTAGACCTGGCTTAGTGCACCCCGATTTCTGCCTCACGGGTTCCCTTCGCCCCCAGCCTCCTCTGCAGCCGTAGGTTCGGGGCCCCCACCTGAGGCGGAGCAGGCATGGCCGCAGAGCAGTGGGGAGGAGGAGCTGCAGCTGCAGCTGGCCTTGGCCATGAGCAAGGAGGAGGCCGACCAGGTAGGTGCGGCGCAGGCTAAGTGCACTCCTGCCTCCAGTCTCGTCTGCCACCCGTCTCCATCTCCGCCTGTCTCCATGCCACCTCCTGGCCCTTCTCTGCCGGTCCCTCCTTGTGGGAACTGTACCCCTCTTTCCTGGCTCCTGTGGTACACCCCCTCTTGCTCTTGCCTGCCTCTCTGACTGGGGCACTGGCTCACCCTCTCCCGCCCCTCACACTCTCTCCCCCCAGCCGCCGTCCTGCGGCCCTGAGGATGACGTCCAGCTCCAGCTGGCCCTTAGTTTGAGTCGAGAAGAGCACGATAAGGTCAGCGTGGCCTTCCCACTGCCCTGGGCTCCATCCCCTCCTACCCGCAGCAGCCACAGGAACCTGGGCGCGGGAGGCTGGCTTTAGGCCTGCCCTCACACTCCTGTGCCCACCCCGTGCCTTGCCTGCCTCCCAGCCTAGCCCTCGGCATTCCTGTCTCATTTGTACTGGTTCATACTTCACTGGGTGTTGTCACCGTGGGGGCGGCCGTGATGGCGCTGTGCTCAACCCTGCGCTCTGCCTTTGGCCTCAAGGAGGAGCGGATCCGGCGGGGCGATGACCTGAGGCTGCAGATGGCCATCGAGGAGAGCAAGCGGGAGACGGGGGGCAAGGAGGAGGTGAGTGGGCTGCTGGCTGCGCACTGGTTTCCACCCATCCCGGCACGTGCTCCCTCGCTCTGGTAGCTTGGCTCGCTCTTGGGCTTGGCTGGCTGTCGGCTCAGCCCCGGGGGGCTCTGTGTGTCTCCTGAGTGCTGTGGGCACCGCTCAGCCCAGGGCACGCAGGCCGGAAGCCGGCGGCCTGGCACCGTTGGGGGCCACAGCTGTTGGCCGCAGGGGCTGGCTTGTTCCACTTGGAATTTGTGGTAGTAGAGAGGGAGTCCAGAGCATTCACCTTGAGATAATTCATAGCTCTTTCCCGGTTTTTGTTTTGAGACTGGATCCAAGTTACCCAGGTGCGGCTTGAGCCTTTGGTCCTCCTGCCTCGCTTCCCGAGTCCTGGAGTTGTAGACAGCCTTGTGCTGCCATCACCCTGGCCTGGCAGCAGGGCCTTTTGTCAGTGGGCGGTGGCCCTGCGCTCCTGGGCTGGGTGTGGCTCTGCCTCCTGGTGCTGACTGGGCAAGGCTTAGGGCCAGGACTGCGTGCGATGTCTGTGCTGTGGGAAGGTCTCTGGCCCCGGTAGCTGACGGGTGCGCCCTGCGTAGCCTGCTGGGGCTGGTGGGGGCAGGGCCGGCCAAGGAGCCTGTGGCAGGTAGGGTAGATAAGATGGTGTGGAGGTCAGGGCTGCCACAGGCCGGGGCTGTGGCTTGGAGTTCACTGGAACTGGGCAGGGGTGCAGGGCTGGGCAGGATGCAAGGCCTGGCAGTTGGCACCTAGCCCTGACCCACCCCTCTCCCCCACAGTCCTCCCTGATGGACCTTGCTGATGTCTTCACGGCCCCAGCTCCAGCACCAGCTTCGGACCCCTGGGCAGGCCCGGCACCATCAGCCGTTGCTGTCCCTGTGGCTGCACCTGCCTCAGACCCCTGGGGCGGCCCCACTGTCCCTTCAGCTGCTGACCCCTGGGGTGGTCCAGCCCACACACCAGCCTCAGGGGACCCCTGGAGGCCTGCTGCCCCTGCGGGGTCCTCAGCAGACCCATGGGGTGGGGCCCCAGCCCCCGCAGCTGGAGAGGGGCCCCCGGCGGACCCATGGGGAGGCTCTGAGGGTGCGTCCACTGTCCTCAGCGGGGCAGCATGGTGGGGTCACCCATTGCTGGCTGAGGGGTAGGGATGGGTGGGGCACAGTGGGGGGTAGCCACAGGTTTGGGGGCCATGGGCCATGACAGCCTGAGCAGAAGTGACTGCTGACCCCTCACACCACCTTCCTTGCGCAGGGGTGGCCCCTGTCAGTGGACCACCAGCCTCGGATCCTTGGGCCCCAGCCCTGGCCTTCTCAGACCCCTGGGGAGGATCCCCTGCCAAGCCTAGCACCAATGGCACTGCAGGTACAGACAGCAGCAGAAGGCTGGGCCGCTGGGCGGGCCGGCGCTGGGTGGGCACTGAGTAGGCCCCTTCTCCCACAGCGGTTGCAGGCTTTGACACTGAGCCCGATGAATTCTCAGACTTCGACCGGCTCCGCACGGCCCTCCCAGCTTCGGGGAGCAGCACAGGTGAACTCCAGCCCTGCCCCTAGGGCTGCCCCAGGGTCCTTCTGTGTGTG
>NDGN011476786.1:2544-13813 GCA_002564285.1 Tympanoctomys barrerae
TCGGTGCCAGGGAATTGAACTCAGGACCTTGTGCTTGCCAGACAAGCACTTATTCTACTGAGCCATCTCTCTGGCCTGATCCAACTTTAAATAATTTAGAAAATGAATTATTAATGCAGCTATTCTTCATGTACAGGTTTAATATACATATTCATTGAGATAAATATGTGGATCACATGCTTTATTTTTTTAAACCTTTTTTTTTTTTAGTACTGGGGATTGAACTCAGGACCTTGTGCTTACCAGGCAAGTTCTTATTCTACTGAGCTATCTCCCCAACCCAGATCATATGTTTTAAAACAAGGTCCATCTGAATGCTGACAAAATGATGGGAAGTGGATTATATGCATAGATGGTTAGATATGGCACGGGTGTGATCCATAATGTTATGCTAAATTGGTAAACTTAAATTTGATGAAATTGAAACAACATTCAAACTTACACCTATTCATTATCAATCTAGGGCTCTTCAAAAATAATTAGTAAGCAGATAAAAAGATGAGAGACAGGATCACGCAGCTGAGGACTTCTATTTATTTATTTATTTTTGCAGAACCAGGGATTGAACTCACAGCTGAGGACCTTTAAGTAAGAGAAACATTATAATTTAGGAAGCGACGATTTAGAAATAAGGTTTAAAGTACATTTTCTTCACTGATATGTTTTACATGTCCTGAGACACTGTACAGTTTGCACTGAGAGTGATTGACGGCTTTATCTGAGCTGACGTTGTGCCCCTTGTCTCATACAAACTGGAGGGCTTAGGATAAGTTAATGGCTTTTGCATCTCAGTTTTCTAATCTGTAAGATGGCAATGACATAACCACAATGATTTTTCCCCCGTAAGTGTTAAGTGCCACGTAGAAACAAAGTAGGTTGCATTACTCTTGAGCAGATAGTGGCCTAAAGGCCATGACCTTTTAGCAGCATCACATTCAAAACATGTGACCCCCAGTTGCCACAGCTTCTTTGAAGAACGGCTGCCTGCTTTGTGGAGAACCTTGTGCGAGAAGCTTAAAAACCCACAGTGACTCCCACTGACTCTAAATGGAAAAGAACGCTCATTGTAAACACAAACAGTTTAAATGTCTGTCATGCTACACGCTGAACCACCCTTGCCAACTCTTATTTATTTATTATATTAATTTCACTGAGAAAGCAATGAGACAGTTTCCAAACAGGTTAGTAGGACAGTTGCAATAATTAATACATTGCATATTGTTGTCTTTGTAATAGTCATTCATAGTACAAGATGCAGACATGATATCTTGTCTAAACACTATTAGATCAAAACTTTCTTCTCACTGAACTAAGAGAAAGTAGCTGTATATCTATGTTAACTATTTTGTATAGACAGATATATTTTTTACTACAAAATGGTCTTTCATTTATATCCCCCTATTCTGTTTACTTTTGTCAGAGATGGGTGTTCAAGGTCAATAAGGACTTAGGACATAATAGAGTCTGTCCTGTACCATCCTGGAACTCAGTGGTGTCACAAATTTTCTGATCAAGGAGATTATGGGGCCACAGAGGAAATTAGTGGACGATGTAGAGTGTGCCGAAGGAGAGTCACAGGGAGAGAAAACATTCTCTCAGGCTTTCACAGAGACCAACTCTTTCATTTGCCTGCAGACTGTTACATGAATGCCTTGTCACCATTTCACCCGGGTCTAGGCTGTGCTCTTTCCCCTTCCTGTGACCCATCTGAAACAGGTTTGGGATGAGCCTACACATTCTCCATGTTTGCCAGAGGCTCCTGCTTGTGCTGTGGCTGTAGTCAGTCCATCCGTCCAACCAGCCATGCTCTCATTCTTCTTTATTTTTTAACAAAATCTTTTATTCATTTATTTATTTGGTACAGGGTCTTGCTACACAGCTCAGACTTGCAGTGATCCCCCTGTTTCAGCCTCCCCTGTGTTGGGATTACAGGCATGTGCCACCGCTCCCAGTTTCAATGACTGGCACAAAATGCCTGGATTTCCCGGGATTCCCGAAGTTCTGGAGACAGCACAGCATGCGGTACTGGGGATTGAACCTGGGTCCCTGTGTTTGCCAGGTAGGCGCTTAGACTAACAAGCTGTCTCCCGGCCCCAATGGTCTCGCTTTTCTGTGTTCCACTGGCCTTCTAGTCTTCAGCACTGCTCTAGTCAACATTCATCCTATCTACTTGTACATCCTTTCTCCACCCCTGTCACTACACACTGACTGGCAGTGTTTTACTCTCCAGCCTGTAATGATAGTTTGTACCATATCTTCACAAGCAGGGTCTTCTGACTTACACTGCCATTCCTCTTCCCTGACCTATCCTTGTCTAGAGGTACTAAATCTCAAACCAGAGCTCAGAAAAATAAGACAATGTGTGCCAAATTGGGCTTGCTGCTTGAATTTATAAGCAAATTTTATTGCCACACAGCAAAGCCTTTATACAACCAGCCACAGTTGAGCAGTTGCAGCCCTGAACATGTTGCTTGCAAAGCCTAAAATATTTATTTTCTGGCTTCTTGCAGAAAAAAAAAAGAAATTATTTGACCCTCTAGCACATGCAGTTAATTCAAATGCTTCCAATATGTAGAATGATAAACTTAGGGTGCCTGGAAAAGGGTTGATTAAGCTTTAGATGAAATGTACAAATTTCAAACAGCCTTGAATCCTTAGGAACATGAGAACTATCTTTCTTTAGTAGGTGCCTTGGTGGGTTTTTCCACCCCAATGTGATTCCTGAAGCACCTACCATTGTCAGAATCCAAAAAGAGAATTCTCAGTTCATGCTGGTTTAGATTCAGACAGCCCCTTTCCCAGAGAAAATCCTGGAGTTGCTCTTCCTGGTCTGCCCAGGTGATCACTCTGGTAGGAAGCCACCCTTCCTGAGGGCTCTGTTGGCGCTGTGGAAGGCACATTGTCAGGGAAAGAGCAAGCTTTCTGAGAGTACTATTCTGCTGCCAGCTCATTTAAAAAAAAATAGCCCTTATCTTTTGGGAATGAAGGTCAGACCATATTCAGAAACAAGAACATCACCAGGAGAATAAGCAATTTTGGGAATGACAACCTGAGAAACCGCACTTTTCCCTTGATGATTGAGGCAGGCCAGACTCAGAACCCAAGATATGATCAGTTTCTGTATGAACATAGAGGACTTCTCCCAAATGATATGCTGAAGGAGCTGCAAAGGGCTAAGCAGGATGATTGTGCCTCCCTGGGTAGATGGGAAGATGAAGTCCAGAGGCAGCAGCTTAGACTGGCCACTGAGGGTATGGATTCTGGAGAGGTCCCTGGAGGACCTACCCCTTTTAGACACAATATTTACACTGAGAAGCTCCTAGGGTAGTTTTAAAAATGCTGTGAGGGAGATAATTTTTTCAACTCTAGGATAAGAGCTGGTGAAGGATGGTCTATGGACCGCTTCCTGCCCACTGTCTATTCCCATCAGCCCCACAAACTAAGGATGCTGCACTATCCAGGGGCCAAGAGAAAAAATTCAAAAGGGAAAGACTATTGCATGATGTGTAAAAATGATATGTAGTCAAATTTTTATCCATAAATTAAATTTCATTGAAATATAGCTATACCCATTCATTTTTTTCATTAAATAAGTTTATAGGTTTTAGATACACATAGAAGATCACATTGCTCATAGGAAATTTGTACCTCTACATAATATATTTTAATTCTTTTTTCCCATTCCCCCCTCCCTTCAACCCATCTCCCCTCCTTATTTACAAAAGTTTTATTTCTATTTCTTCCTTCTTTTCTAGCTTCTTTTTTCTTTTCCCTTCTTTCATTTTCTCCTCCTCCCTCCCTAGATCCCCTTCCTATTTGTACATTTTCTTCCCATTTCACAAATCTATTATACATTTTGGTCCTTATTTAAGCTTTTGGTTTCACACAGCAGAGAAACATGCAATATTTACACATGTGTCTGATTTATTTCATTAAGCAATATGGTTTAAAAGTGCATCCATTTACCTAGAAACACCTCAAGTTTATCACTCTTTAAGGCTAAGAGTAATACTCCATTGTATAAAAAAAATCTGTGTCATCTATTCATCAGTTAATGTACATTGGGATTATTTCCAACATTTAGCTATTACAAACTGTACTTCTATAAACATGGGTGTGTATGTGTCACTGAGTCATGGTGCTTTTAACTCTTTAAAGATACAAGAAAGAATATAACTGAGTCAAATGGAACCTCTAGTTTTAATTTTGGGGGGATTTACCAGTGGATGTACCAGTCTACGTTCCCACCAACAGTGAAGGAGGGTTCCTTTCACCCCATAACCCTGCCAGCATTTGTGATTGGCTGATTTCTTGATAATAGCCATTCTTTCTGTAGTGAGATGGAATCTCAGCACAGTTTTAGTTTGAGCCTTTCAGTGATTTTGAACATTTTTCACGTATTTATTTTCAATTGGTACTTCGTCTAAGAAGTGTCTATTCATTTTCGGTGTCCATTTTGGATTGGGTCTTTAAATTTTGGGGTTATGATGTTTTGAGTTCTTTATATATTCTAGATATCAGTCCTTTGTTTGAGGATGGCTGGCAAAATTTTTTTCCACATTCTCTTCACTCTGTTGGTAGTTTCTCTTGCAGTGCAAAAGCATTTTAATAAAATGAGATCGTTGATGCTGATTCTTTGTAATATTTCCTGTATAATCAAAAAAGGGGGGGAAGAATAAGAAGAACTCATGGAGACATAAGTGTAGGCAAAGATTTTATGAACAATACCCATTCATTTATGAATTGTCCCTTATTTCTGGCAACTTTTACAATACAATGGAAGAGCAGAATAGTGATAAAAGAGCTTAGATTTGCCAAAGCTTAAATTATTTACTAACTTGTTATGTAGAGAAAAATGTTTTCTCTCACTGACCCTAGAATATGTCTAACACAATAATTAAAATTAATTGTACTGATATATATATATATACATATAATCATATGCCATCTGATTGATGGGTTTGTAGAAGGAATCCAGTCCTATAACAACCACCAAGATCTAAGCATAGAACATCTCCTCCCCTTCCTATATTTTTCCTTCTTTATTTGCAGTCATTGCCTGTCCAATCCTTGAACTCAGGTCGTGAAGAATCTGATCTCTTGTGACAGCTTATAAATGTTTATTTACGGAGCATTTCAGAGCTGAAGGACTGTCATGATGGTGAGAGTTATGAATGTGAGGTTTGATTTATGCTTTCACTTGATAATTCCTTGACTCACCCCAAACATCCACCTAACTGTTCAGTAATATTAGAAACTAACAGGCACTGTGCAGTGAGCTCTCTGTGTATATCATGTAATCTTTTAACCCTATGGTGGAGTTGTTACTCATTTTCCATTGAAATGTGTCAGTGCTGACACAAAAAATGTGTCAGTGCCCCCCCAAGAAGTTGTAGAGTTTCCACTGGAATGACCAAAAGCTAAGTTTAAGCTCACACTCTCGCCTATACAACCTGGCACGTTTGAGTTAAATTAATTTCTTCTGCATCTCTGTTTGCTAATCTGTGAAATATAAATGAAAACAACCACCTCAGCAGCTTTGAGAGGACACAGAGGCGTCCTGTTTAGCTTAATGAAGCCCACACAGCTATGAAGGGAACCAAGCTAAGACTTGAACTCCGATCTGTCAGAATCTAAAGTGTAAGATTGGCCACCACAATATATTTATCCAGCCTTCAATACAAATCCACTTAGGGCCATACCATCACCCCTCTTCTTTCTTTTTCAGTAATGAGGATTGAATTCAGAACTTTTACACGGAGCTCTAACCCCAGCTTTTTCTTTTCTTTTCTTTTCTTTTTTTAATTACCTGAAATGGGATCTTGCTAAGTTATGAAGTTGCCCATGCTGGGCTCTGATTTGTGATCCCCTTGCCTCGGCTTCCCAAAGTGTAGGCATTGCAGGTGTGCAAGCAGGCACCCAGGAGAGCATTAGCACTTTATGGAAGAATGATGCTCAGGCTAAGTAACTGATCCAAGTCACTAAGATATTGGTCAGCAGAGTTATCATTTGAGACAACGTCTCCAACAAGTGGAAGACATAAAATAGAGATGGTTGGAAACATGTTGCTTTGAAAAACTCTTTGACTGAGTGGACTTGTGCCTGATGGATGAGTGGACTAAGAGTCCTGTGTCAGTGAGTTCTAAATAATGCAAAGTTGTGTAAGGAAGATGGAGAAAAGCATCCTTGAGCCCAATGTACTTTTGCTTTCTAAATCAATGGACATTGCAAGACCATTTAATCTACTACAAACAACTGTGGTTGTAAATACTTTGAAAAACACTGAGGGCACATTAGCCAGCATCAACAATTGAAATCTCTCTTCTTGTCCCTTCATAAACATCATTCTCTCTGCAGTGCTCTAGTGTTTTTTTCTTCTAATTTTATTGTGAAGAGTGAAAACAGAAGCAAACACAAATAGAAAAAACACAGAAGCAGGGTAACATCCAATATATATGCTATAGATTTTTCAAAACAGGAATAGCTAATTAACACTGGTTGCTATATTATCTATTTTTATCATCAAATCTGTTGCTCAGACTAATAGATATGATTCCACAAGATTGGGGAAATAATCGAATATTGGCTCTTGCTTTAAAGAAATCTTAATTTTTTCCATGTCCTTTTTTGTTTTAATTTATCTTAAAGAGAGTATGATTATTGATAAAAAAGAAAAGGTACACATTTAGAAGACCAAGATGAGGGGTATTCAACCATGGGTTTTGTGTTACACATTGCTGTCCTCGATGTAGATGCTCAGACAGCAGATTGCGGTGATCTGTTTAGATGGAGAAGATGAAAATTAAAGTTTTCAAAGGAAAATCACATAACATATTCTCTTGTTCTCCTTCCCCTTCTACCTACAAAGGGTGATGTATTTTTCCAAACCCACTGGAATGATTTTGCTACCTTTTTCAGTGTTTTCTTACCAACTACGTGGCACCCAGATGGTGGCCCCTAGATCCTGTTGTTCTGGTTTGCTGGGAGGATCCCACTTGCCTTCCTGTAGACCTTTTATGCAACATCAGGCAGGAAGCTATGTCAATTGGACTCTTCTATTATTAATAACAGTGTCTTCAAGATGACAATAACTGAGGTGAATCTCATTGAAGCACTATGGGGGCTCACAGAATCTAAGCATGGGCCAAAGAATCAGAGTTGGAGGCTACATTTACAACTGCTGTAGAGAAGGCCCTGGCTTCTGTCACCCAGGATGTTGAGCAAAAACAACCAAGTCCCATTGCTGATGTGGACTGGGTACCAACACTCACATCACCAGCATGGCTCAGTAGGCCTGAAAACTTCAGAATCTGAAAAGCCAGCCTCAGGCACAGGCCTGTGTCCTACTCAAAGGAAAGTTCAAGACTCTACTTGGATGAAATTGAGCACAAGAAACAGGAAACAGTGCAGGCATGGTGAGTTGCCTTGAGTAATAGCCTCTCAAAGATATACGTCTCCTAATCTTGGAAATCTGTGACATGTGACCTTCTGTGGTAAAAGGGACTTTACAGATATGATTATGTTAAGCATTTTTAAATATGGAGATTGCCCGTCAATATCTGGGTAGACCTAGTGATCGTAGAGTACTTGTAAGAGGAGGGACTAAGCTCAGAGTAAAAGAAAGAGAGAGAGATGATAACAGAAGCCAGGATGGGATTGATGGAGGAAGGGGGTTATGAGGCAAGTAGTTAGATCTCTCATAGTTTGGAAATGCAGAGAAATGCCCTTTCCCCTAGAGCCTCCAGAAGGAATGTGGACCTTGTGATGTCTTAATTTTAGCCCCTAAGACATGATTCACTTGTCTAAGCTCCACAATAGTTATATACATTATCAATTTATGTTATTATAAACCATGGAACTTGTAAGAATCAGTTGCAACAGCCATAGCAGAAACCAGTTAACATAGGACAGGTATTCCTAATGTGGTGAGAATCCAGAAAATGTGACAAATGTCTGACACAGTAGCACCAAAACAAAAATGGAAAAATGATCTTCTATATCCAGTTCATGACATTTTATCTCTCCCCACATCTCCCCCAAAGCTAGGTTAGAGTAACACGCTCAGTAAGATGTTTTTGTAATTATTTAGTTTGTTCATTTATTTTATTCATCCCACGATTTATTCAACAAGAGTCCTATCACTGAATAAATATTTACTGGAGTTGAGTGCCAAGGACTGTGTAGGATTCTGTGGTTACAAAGGATAAATGAAGGCTAAGACACAAGGCTAGCAGTCAAGAAGTTCACAGGCACTGTGTTTGGCCTTTCATTGTTCCCTGCACATCAAACACCACCCAGAATCTACACTAACAGTGTTCTCAAAAACACAAACCATCGGATGTTAGGATATTCCAATAATTCCAGAGGTAGATGCCCAAATTTTATGTATGTATTAATTATTCTGGAATGTATAAGTTTTAAAAAATCGAGTATTCTGAGAGTGGTCAATATCAATTAAGTACTTCATTTATATTAAAGGTAGCACCAAATGTTTTACATGCCTTACCTTGTTTTTCTTTACCCCACTGAGAAATGTGGTAAAGTCATACCCATACTATAGATAAAGGCACTGAAATTTAGGAAATATGGCTGTAGTACACATAGGAAGATAGTAAAGTTAGAATCTGAACATTAGGATATCTGACTCTGGTGTCTACACATATTGCAAGCTTCCTGTTTTTCTACTATGCATTGGACTAAAGTTTTTTCTTATTCAAGTGTATAAGAAAAGACTTAACTTAAATGAAACTTAAAAAGTAGTAGATAATATGTACTATGGAAACACAAATGAAGGATTTCATTCTTTTCCAGTTGGCAGATTTTTAAAGGGAAACCTATGATTTAGATATGTAATTTCCAGTTCACTTGGTAATAGATTATTGTTGTACAACCCAAAGTAGTAACAGCCTGCATGTCACCTTCACTAATCAAGGTGCAAAATTGATTCCACTCGATTGCTTTATTCTAAAACTCATAGTTGGTGAGGAATAGTATTGAATCACACACGCCTTCTCATGATTTCCTTGATCCATAACCAAATGAATTCTTTGATCAGTGGTATTGTATACCACTTTCAAACTCTTTCTAAAAATGTGAAAGTCAGAGAGGGGAATCTGTGGCGTCTCCAGGACCCTCTTCTGAGCTGAGTGTCTCTCCTCTTCAGTGCCTTGTTGACACCAACATTGAAATTGTCAAGCCTGGCTGGACGGGGAACAAGGACACAGAGCTATCACTTGCATTCCAGACTCAAGTATTTTCAGTGTGTTCAATTCTTTGACTATTGAACCAGAGGCTGCATCTTACACAAGTGGAGCCCAAGTGCTTTGCTCCTTGGGTTTTGGGAGCTGCTGTTTGTTGAATTCTTGATCAGCAATCCTGTTGACAGATGGTGTGACTTGCTCATTAAATCAGAACCTTCCCCACTCCAAGGGCCCCAGGCATGTTAGGAGACAGACTTGATGGTGTTTTCTAATGCTGAATGGTCTGCACCTTCGGAGCATGAAGATAAATATCCTACTACATTTTGCATCCACTAACTTAAGCCTTCCTGGGTCTGTTCCCTATGTGTTGACAGGGCACATTTACAAAAGTGAAGTGAAGTGCTTTTAGGCATGCATCTCCTTCATTCATCACCTTCTCTTGTACTCTGCCAGCTTGGCCCTTTTCTCTGAAACTTGTCTTCAGTGTTTTATGTCTGAGACATGCAATATCCTGAATCAAATAGAGACTTTCATAGTGCAGAGTTCAAGGCTTAACTATCTTTTAGGCAGTATTGTGCAAGAATTATTTCTCTGGAGAGTTGATTGGAAAGAAAGACAACCATCTATATACAGAGGGGGCCTGATACAAAATCAGCAGGTCTCTGTCTCAGGCAGTAAGTATGACTCAGAGCAAGCACTGTCCTGAGAGTCATGGGAAGTCATAATGGCCTTAGGTTGAGGGTTTTACATGATCATGTTTGTATTTTAAAATGACTTATCTGACTATAGAGTTGAAGATTAGAATGACAGTGAGGAAAAATAGATGACCTTGAACTTGACCTCGAAAGGAACACTCCAAAGATTATTGTGGCTATCTGAGTTAGAAATGAAGGTCCCATCATGAAAGTGGTGATGGATATGGAGAGAGGACAGTAATCTGGAGCTGTGAAGGAAGAAAATGGAACCACAGGGTCTGATGAATTGCATATAGTGGCCCTGAAAAGCAGTAGTGAGTCAAAATAAGGACCAAGAGTGGGGTCATGAATGGATTGGATGGTGGGGTGTTCATAGAGCATTGTGAAGGAGAAAACTATCATACAGAGCATACATTCTGTACTGAGTCACACAATGTCTCAGTTACTTTTCACTCATTGCTAGGACAAAATACCCAACATCCACAATTAAGGAAGGAAAAGTTTATTTAGCTCACTGTTAGTGGAGCTTTCAGTCCACACACAGCTGGCTCCAAGGCAGAGCGGCACATGGAAGAGGGCAGCTATTCATGGGGGCAGAAAACAACAAAGAGAAAAAGGGAGGAGCAGCAGTTGCAGCAGCTAGCAAACCTCTCTCCCCTCCTTAATGGGTATACAGATTACCCACTACTCGGTCGGTGTACAGCTCACACCCCTAATCATAGCACTGTATCAAGAATTCCTCACAAACTCTCTGCTTCACACACTGCCCTCTCGTGGGTGCACTTCCTGGTCTCCATGCCCCCTTCTGAAATCTAGGTAGACGTCTTCTTAACCTCAGAACTCCTGGATTCTGAATATGCCTAAAGCCAATGCCACATGGATGATGCCAAGATCTGCTGCCAGCTGGAGCAGTAGCTAGGTTTTCTTCTCTCTTGGCTGTGGGGGTCAAGTATCTGAAACTCTGAGCACTGTAAACCTCATCCCAAGGAAAAAATTCTCTATAATGCCACCATTCTGGAACCTGATGTGGTTGCCACCACCATTATGGAACATGGTGTTCTGTGGCTTTCTCTTCAAGGCAAAGTCCCTCACCCTTGCAATTCTGGGGCTTCAAAGGGTGGAGACCTGGTGCCTCCTGTGATGCCCTCAGGCTATCTTTTGTTTTCTCCTGTTCCTTCTTAGCAGTGGAGATCCTCTCAGTTCTATCTTGTAGTCCACGGCTTTATTGATGATTCTTTTTTTGGCCAAACACATTTTAAATAATCCTGCTGGGTTATTTGCTCTTGATTCTCAACATAAATCTGACTAAAAGTGCCCAACAATAGCCATGACACTGCCTCAACATTTGACTAACTTGATTTTTTTTTTTTTTTT
>NDGN011476788.1:0-11093 GCA_002564285.1 Tympanoctomys barrerae
TAACACATTTTGAGAAAAGCTCCATGTTCTTCCAAAGTGTTTACTTATTTAAAATAAAGATTGTGGCTGAGCATGATGGCGCATGCCTGTAATCTCAGCACTCAGGAGGCTGAGGCGGGAGGATTGTCATGAGTTTGAGGCCAACCTAGGCTACATAGTCAGTTCAAGGTCAGCCTGAACTACATAGCAAGACCTTGTCTCAAAAAACATATACAAAAAATAAAATAAGGGCCGGCCAAATAGCTCAGCGGACTAAAGCGCCTGCTTAGGCAGAGCACAGCAGCTGGGATTCAACCTCCCTGCCTGTGGGGCGCACTGAGACAGAGATTGAGACTGGGAGTGGTGGCACATGCTTGTAATACCAGCGCTTGGGAGGCTAAAAATAGGAGAATCACTGCAACTCCGATCTGTGTAGTAAGACCCTGTAGACCCTGTACCCTGTAGGCCCTGTACTCAATACAGAAAGAAAAATAAAATTAAAAAGATAGTGATGCTAGGAGCGGTGATGCACACCTAATTATCACAGCACTTAGGGAGGATCACAAGCCAGGACACACTTGGCTAGAGACCAGCCACTAACGACAGTACTATCGTAACTATATCCACAGTCATTCAGAAAGGCAAACACCTGAGCAGAGCCAAAATCAGCCTTAGCCAGCAACCGTGCCCCCAGAAAGCTCTGAAATGACCCCCCCTAAACAGTCCAAGCCAGAAACCTATGTGTAGGTACAGGAGCCTGGATGGGTGTTCCAGTGCCTTGATGGCACTGCCCCCACTCTGAGACACTGGGACTGCACTCAAGGAAGACAAGAGGAGGAGGGCAGATGAGCAGGGAATAGGAAGCCCTGAAGGGAAAGACACCATGGAATCCAGCCACACTGGAACCACCAGCTCACCTGCTGGAGACATCATAATCCTGGGCATCCACGGCACAAGGCACTCCAGCCACCTTGACCATGTCCAGGACATCCTGAACATGCTGGCCCAGGTTGGAGCCCCTGATGGTGATGCGAGTGCCTCCATCTACAGGCCCACTCAGGGGTTCCACCTGTTCAAGACAAGGACTGCTCACCTCTGCCCACCTGCTGACCTCCTGCAGCACAGAGAGGCAGCCCCAGCCTCCCCACTTTTCATCCCCGACATCCATGGCACAGTCACCCTCCGCCCAAGGACGGCAGTGAGGCCAGCATTCCCACCTACCGAGGAGATGAGAGGTGCAGGGCACTGGGTGGCCACAGCCTCAGCCTTGCCACAGGCCTCCCTGGCCACACAACGTGGATGTTCTCCTTTGCACCACACACAGCCATACTGGGGCATGGCGGTCTGGCAGCGGCTGCAGTCCCCGTGTCCCACAGAACAATCATACAGTACCACTGGAGACAACAGGGACTCACGTGAGAGGCAGGACTGGAAAAGTCTAGCTACCATGAGCCTGCAGCACGCATAGCTGCCCATGTGACCCTCCAGGGAGCTCACCATGCAGCCCTTCAGCACTGTCCACACGCAGGCGGCCGGCCCAACGCAAAAACAGCTCCACTCGGAGTTCAGGCTGCTGGGCCTCATAGCTGAGCTGGAGAAGAGGGTGTGGTGTTAGCTGGGAGCTGGAGAAGGCATCAAGCCTTGGAGAGGCAGCTCACAGAAAGCAGCGCAATGACTCACTATCAGTACAGCATCAGAGATCACAGCTGGGGTGCAGGGATTCCATAGCATAAAAAGGTAGGAGGTTAGAGGCAGAACTGGATTGGAAAGGTTTGCTGGATTGGAAGGCCACACTGCCATAGTCTGAGTAGAAGCAACCATCTGCTCCTCCAGGGTCAACATGGGGATAGGGACAATGTGGCATAGCCAGCTACAGTTAATAACCAGCCTGTGGCCCACGTACCCTTGTCTAACCATGCTTCCATGGTCTGTACCTGGTGTTTCTGGCACGTGACATGGCACCAGGTATCCGGAGGCAGTTCACACTCAACCTGGGCCTTCACTGCCACCTCAAGGCCCTCTAGCTGCATCACACACTCACTGTCTCCTGGACTATCCTGGGGACAGAAGATATAACTGTTAGGGCAACTTCTGGAGCTGAGCCCCAGGAACTTTCCAGGTCCTCAGCAAAGGTTCTTGGCTGAGGGTGAGACCTGAGGCTATGACCTCTGCAGACTGCCCAAGGTTCGGGGTCTCTCATTCAAAGCGGCTGCAAGGATACACATACTTGCAAGAGGCGGAGATTCCGGCCACGCAGGCGGACCTCTCGTTCCACGTGGACAGGCATCAGTGTAGAGCTCTGGACACTCTCTACACAGGGACAAGAGCTGGCTCTCCAACTCACCTCTCCCTGCGGGCAACAAAAACACGAGTGTGTGCAGCGCACCCTGCCCACCTCAGCTTCTGCCAAGCCCTGCCCCGTGCCCTTCCCCACGGAGAGTCCCGAGGTGAGGGGGGCCTGTGTCTCCCCAGTCCCCTCCCAAGGCCTCTTTCCTGGGCTGGACCTCACCAGCTCCCAGAGCCCGGGGGTGTCGTACTGGTAGTCCAGGCTGGACAGGATGAGGGGGGCAGGGGGGCCCTCGTGCTCTGCTGAGTCTCCATCACCTGAGAGGAGGGCGGAAGTGGAGAAGGCAGGCACGTCACCCCCTGTCCACTCATCTGCCTCGGGCAGCTCGCCGCCTTCTCTCATGAGCCAATCCAGAGCAGGCTTCGTGGAGCCAGCGGCCCCTGGGAAAGTGGTGGCAGGAGCAGTGCCAGGGGGCTGGTCCAGGGCCACCGTAGAGGGAAGGGCCTCGGGGTCAGGCTCTGCAGGGGACACAGCTGCTACTTCTGAGGGTGCTGGGTGGGAGGTCGAGAGGTCCACAGGTGTGGCTGAAGGCCCCAAGTCAGTGGGGACAGGGACAGAGTTTCCAGGTCTGGTGGGGAGGCTGGGCAGGAGGGGCTTCTCATGGAGAGGTGACTCTGTGGAGGTGGGGGAAGGTATAGGGCTGGGACCTGCCCAGGGTCCCCAGGGGCTGAGCAGGGAAGGCCTGACCCCAGGTGATACATCTGAGGCTGTAGTTATGGAGGGAGCACCAGCCTCCACAGGAATGGTATAAGGAGTAGGGGTGACCATGGCTTTAGGGGTTGTGGCTGGGAAGGGGCTAGGTATGTCTCTTGCAAGAGGAGCTAGGGAGAAAAGCGGGCTCTGCAGGGGGAGACAGAGAAGGACAGGAAGGGCACTCAGCAGGCAAACAGAGGAGCAGGCAAAGGGTATGTTAAGAAGGAAGGAGACCAAGGAAAAGAGAAACAAAAACAACCCATTAATTCTCCAAAGAAGAAACACAGAGGACTGGCTCCAGGGGTGTCTGTGCTGAGGTGAGGCAAAGGCCACACCCCCTGCCTGTCAACTATAAATGTCCTCTCCCAAAACTGGCAGGACAGATCTGCAGCTGCTCCCCAGTGAGTCCATCCTACACAGTGGCTCAGGCACTCAGAACGGAGCCTCATGCAGGCAGGCAGGCAGGCAGGCAGGCACACAGACCCCGGGCCATCAGACATCCTCACACTGGGGACCCGAGCTCCCACGTATCCCTCCCAGTGCCCACTCACCTGCTGGCTCACCACCATCGGCCCAGCATCACATGTGGCCTTGTGTGTGCACAGGTGCTGCCAGACACACCAGTTACAGCCCCAGCGGCTGCTCACGCACGCCTGGCACCTGCACAGAGCACAGCCATGGGGTGGGTGTCACCACAGGGAAGCCCAGAGCCAGGAGCTGGGGTGGAACTCACGGTGCAGATGGACGGAGCTCAGTGACTGCCACACAGTCATAGATGGAAAGGGAAGCTTTGACAATCACCACGGTGCCAAACCTGAGCTCCACATTCATGGACACATGGTCTGCAAAGTGCAAGAGAAGGCCAAGTGAGCAGTGGCCAGGCACCAGAGCCACCACACAGAGACCATGTAGAGTGAGGCAGACACCCTGAACGGGAGGAACTCAGAGCTGGGAAATACCATCCACAGGGCAAAACTTGACACTGTAGTGTTGGGGACAGTGAAAGGACTCAAAGCCATCAACTAGCCAGGCATGGTGGTGCACGCCTATAATCCCAGCACTCAGGAGGGTGAGGTAAGAGGATCACTGCAAATTTGAGGCCAGCCTGGGTTACATGATGAGTTCAAGATCCTGGCCCCCAAACACACACACACACATGCATATGCACAGGCACAGGCACAGGCAACACAGAAGCCATCGGCTCTGGGCTCTTGGGCTAGATTTACATCTCATTCCAGTCACACCCCTTGGAGCCATGTGGGAGCCAAGTGGGGCTCTCAGGAACAGGGAGGGGCCCTTCTTTCACCCACCGGCTCCTTTCTGCAGCACGGGGACCTCACTAGGGTCTGGGGAAGGGCACATCACACCAGAACCCGTCAGTAGGGCAGGACTCTGATGTTCTCCAAAGTAGCAAGAATATGACTCCCCTGGCCACAGGGGTGGCAGGTCTGGCACCAACAGGAAAACCTATCAAGAAAGCCCAGGACAAATAATAGAAAAAGGAATTATATGGATTACATAAAATAGCACACACAGAGAATTTTAAAAAATAAGTGTTATGCATGTGCGCGCACGCACACACACACACACATACACACACACACGCGCGCGCAGGCGCCCAGGACACACTGGTCATCGGGCCACAGATCAAGGATCGCATTTATGGGGTACCCAGTGTGGACAGCAACTGTGGCCTCTAGCCCCCAAATGTTCAAAAACACCTCTGGCCTGCATTAGTAACAAACAGAGAAACTAAGATCCAAAGAAGAGTGTCTATACAAGGCCACGGAGGATTTCACGCACAAGACACAAAAATATAATTCATCCCCAGCCACGCCCACTAGGCCTTGCCTACTCTATAGTCATTCACCTCCCTCTTCTCCTCACGGCTGATGTTGGCAGGGCTCATGGCTGCCACTCGCAGACAGCCTGGCTCAGGCTGGAAGCTCCACAGCCACTGCTCTGGATGCTGGCCCCTGGAGCACTCAGAACGGCGACTGCACCTAATTGAGAATGACCAACATCTATCTGTGACCATCACTGGAGGGTCACTGGAATTCACAAGACAGGAATACCTATAATCCTAAAGCCATGCACAAGGCCCACAAATAGGGAGTGACACCCTATGTCTGCCCTGCAGGGCAATGATGCCAGGGACAGAGGGTGGCAGGGGGCTGGGAGCATCCAGGGGTCAGGCGTTGTGAGTCAAGGACCAAAAGTCAGGAATCCTGGTTGACACAATTACACAGGCGCACTGGGGAAAGGGGATAGGAGGTAGCAGAGCACCAACCTGCCAAGGAGCACACACCACCCACAATACGGGTCCCGGTGAGCGAGGCAAGACGCACAGTCCAGGTGCTGGGCACAGGATGCCACAGGAACCTTCACAAGCTATAGGACAGAGAGGATCTGGGGCCAGCAATCCAAACACCAGGTACTCACCCATATCAAGGTCCCTGGCCACCCACAGGCCCCTCCCACAAGCCATGGCCTGGCTCAGGTCAGGCACTCACTGTGGTCTGCGTCATTACATACAGGTGCTCGAAGTTTCCATCAAAGGTGAGGTCTCTGCTCACTGCAGAACCCCACTGGATGCTCTGTGTGGAATATGAGTGGCCATCACTCCCCAAGCCCAGGTACACCTGAGAACAGAGACCCCAAGGTCTGGCACCAGGTCCATGGCCACAGGCCCAAGGCCTCCTCCACTCAACACAGAAGCAACTTTAAAGACAAGAACTTCCTTCTGGGCAGTTACAGGTCATTGCAACCAGCCTAGGGTGGGAGAGTATACAGGTAAACTCCTCCCAGCCCTGGGAAGAGAAGCACAGATCGTCTCTCCCAGCCCAGGGCTGGGGGCCATGTTACACATCACAAATCCCAGTCTCAGGGATCACAGGAGATGCGCTTCCTGGGCTTGGTTCCCAGCAGCCTGTCTCCTCCAAAGCCTGGGACAAGGCCTAGTACTTCCTGTGGTCTCACCCTGTGCAGCTGTCCTTGACTGTCTCCCAGAAAAGCAATGGTGTTTCCATCCTCTATGGTGACTGCCACAGCTGTTAGCTGAACCCCTGGCCACTCCAAAACTGGTGTGGCTTCCAAAGGGACACGGCTGGCCATGGGGCTGGGTGTGTGGTCTGAGCCACAGGGAAAAGCATCCGGGGTGTCCTGCAGACATCAAGAAGCATGAGAAGGCCCTACATGGAGAACTACCCTGCTCCATGCTCCCTGACAACCTCTCTACCCAGCCCTTCCCAACAACCCCACACTGGGCAGCACCTCATAAGAGTGGTGTCCTCAGCCCTCCCACAGTGCACCAGTCTCCAGCTGCCTTGGGCAGCTTCCTGATGCTCCTTCACCTCTTGATCCCCACCCCAGTTTGTGGCCCCATCTTCTCCTAGTCCTAGCCTGGGAGCAGGCCCTCTTGCTGCTGTCCTCTGCCTTTCCCTGAGCCATTCCCAAGCCTACTAGCCTAGATCCTCTGCACTTTTTTTTTTTTTAAGTTTTTACTTTTATTTATTACAGGGTCTCACTATGCAGTTCAGACTCGTAGTGATCCTCCTGGCTCAACCTCTCTGGCACTGGGATTACAGGCCTGCACCCCCATGCCCTGTTTCCATGGCCAGCACAGCACACCAAGGTTCCAGGGCCGGCACAGCATGTGGGTCAAGGATCAAACTCAGGTCCTTGTGCTTGCCCAGCAGGCGCTTAGATGGCTTGAGCTATCTCCCCAGCCCTAGCCCCCTGTACTTCCGATTGACCCACTCCCCCTGTAAGGAGTTTCTTGCCACTGTATTGATCCTGAAGTTACAACCACACAGCCCTTAACCTCATTCTCCTGCTCCAGAATATAAACAGTGTCATTCCAGCATCGGCCCCTTCCCTAGCCCAAGACCACCTCTGCAAAGCCACCTCTTCAGCACCTGATCTAAGTGCACCCCTGCACTGCCATCTGCTACCCCCAATGCTCTCTTTCCATTACTCAGGCCCAAAGAAGCTCTAATACCTGTTGACCTGACAGTCCCCCACCCTACCATCAGTTTCCCACCAGGTTCCTTGGGCAGCCGCTTGGCCCTTGCTACCTGACCAGCAGCCCTACACAAGGCAAAAGCAGGGGCCATGTCAGCACTCACCACTGGCAGCTGGTCACAGGAAGAGCTGACATGATATGCAATGTAGGCCACCTCAGTCTTGTCCTCAGCAAGGCCCTTCCGGGTGTAACAGGCATCTCGTGTGTGATTAGCAAGCCGGTCGACCTCATCCAGGGGGAAGGCACAGAGCGCAGATGCTCTAGACGCCCCAGTAGCCGCAGAAGGTGGCTGGCCCACGGTGGGGGGTGCCGCTGAGGAGAAGGCTGCAAAGAGCACCTCCCCACCAGCCATCTCCCCAGATGTGGCCACAGCTGCAGCCTGGATCAGTCCATAACGGCCCCCCTGGCAGGCCAGAGGCAATTCCACATAGGAGTAGTAGTGCTGATCCCAAAGGCACACACGAGACACATAGGCACGGAAGGCTCTAGATGGAGCCTTCAGGTCTCGGCGCAGGAACAGGAAGTAGGCATTAGCCCCGCGTACGAAGGCACTCACAAAGTGGTGGCTGTACTCGGAGAGGTGGCCCACTGCCAGCTTGGCTGTCTCCTCATAAGAGAAGGCAGCTTGAGGGTCTGGTGGCCTCAGGGCCCGCGTTGTGATGGGTGGAATGCCACCCCCTACACCCCTGCTGGTGTATCCCCTCCCCACAAACAAGAGGGGCTCCCCTGCCAAGCCCTGGGCCACCAGCCCCACCGTACTGACTGCAGGGTCATTGGCAGCCACATACTGGGTGTCCCCAGGCCGCTCTGGCTGCAACAGCAGTTGCCCAAGCTGCCCCAGGCGCCTCTGTTCACAGACACCCTGGTGTACACTCCCACACACCACCAGGGCCCCTGGGCTCACAAGGAGCAGCTGGTTGGGATTGTTGGTAAGCTGTGCCTGGGGGCACTCATCAGGCATCACTGGCGGTAAGCAATCTCTGCTGTCTAGCACAGGGCCCGTGGACACCATGGCCTCCAGGTGCAGTTCAGGGCTCAGCTGGAACAGGTAGTTGGTAGCCCCCAGATAAAGGGTGCCAGAGGTGGGATCCCTTGCCAGGTGCTGCAGTTGTGTGCCATTGGGAGTGAAAGCAGCTGGTGGAGGGGGCTGGAGGGCAAGGACCCACCCAGCCCAGAGCGCCTGGAGAAGAGCTGAGCCAAGAGCAGGCATGGTCACCTGGCAAGAAGAGAGATCAAGTGGAGCTCATGTGGTCCCCAGAGTACCCTAAGGTCTCTGGTAAAAAACAAGTCTGTGTCATTGCCAAGATGCCCCTCCTAACCTTAGGCTAAACAGGAGCCCCAGGCCCAGATGGGCACCACAGTCCAGAATACCCTCAGGCCCATTCATACTCCACCCAAGAAAGAAAAAGGAAACACTGTCCCTGGAAACTTCAGCACCACCCCTTCCTGCAGGCACTACACTCTCAGGAGACCTGTAGCCTCCCTCCAATAAACACACACACACACACACACACACACACACACACACACACACTACCTAGCACTACCACACAGATCAGGAGCAGGGCTTGAAAAGGACAGAAGTGTGAGGAAGGGGAAGGAACCCCTAGAACCCCAAAGAGAGATAGGCTCCTCTGCCTGGATGGCAATGTCCTGGCCAGAAGGAGAAGGGAAGATGAGGTCTCAGGAGCCAGCAGATGTCAGAAGATATTAGACCAAGGCAAGAATGTGGCAAGGGAACTTTTAAGCCAAGAATCCAGAAGGCTGTCGACCACAGAAACACCAGGCCAGAGAAAAGAGAGAGGTTCAGGCTGGGAGGGATGGGGGCTAAAAGGCTGCACCCCACCTTAGGGATCCCTGGGCAGAAAAGAGAGTCACACTGCTACCATTTGCCCAGGAGTAAGGTTAGACTCACCTGGCACAGCCAGCTAGATCAGGGGACAACAGCATGACCTGAGCAGGAGTCACCTAGCCAGGGGGAGAGCAGAGCGTGAAATTGGGGGCTGGGCAAGAGGCATGGCTCTCCACCACAGGAGCAGCACAAAAGTACCCCTCCCACTGCCCAGCCTGTCTGTGCGGCCAGGCCTGGTCTGGCCTTCGGCCACCAAACACATTCCATAGAGGACGCCTCCTTGGAGCCCACATGGGGAGGGGGAGGATAGCAGACAGAGCCAGGCACCCATGGGGCCTGGGAAAGGTCAACTAGGAAGAAGCCCTGTGACCAGTGGGGCCCAGTCAGGCCCCTAGCACAGCTCTCTCTTAAGAATTCTCCCTCCCAGCACCTGTACTGACCTGCCTTCTGCTCAAAGTCTGCCCTGTCAAGGCATCCACATGCACTCTCCACATAGACCAGGCTGCCCATCCTGACTCAAATGGGTAGGTACCTGCACACTGGCAGACACACACACAACACACTGCCCCCAAGGTGCATGCATACATACAACCAGTATGCATGCAGGCACCCATATACAAACACACAAGAACTGGCATACACACATACAGATATGTATGCACACACAGCAGTCACAGAAACGTGAACATACCACAGAGGCACCTATAATCCACATGAAAACATATCCACATGGAAAATCCCCTTCATGCACCAGTGTCACATCACACAACCAAATATAGGACATGTACAAATGTCACACATAGTCACCAGAGACACAACACACAACCATCTACATTTAGGCATTTAGACACCAGACAGACTCACACACACTTCCTAGTCCAAACACTAAGTCCCAGAGAGCTGGGGGAGGCAGGCTATCTTTTTGGTATTTCCTCTCCTCAAGATCAGAGTAGAGACAGGGATAAGCATGTGGGTTAAGTGGAGGATGTCCTGAGGAAGTAATTATGTGTGGCTGTCCCCCAATCTCAGGTCCATCCCAAGGACCTCCCCAGATTCTGAGTGCTGCCCAGTTGAGGCTCTTTAGGTTCCAGAAGACACCATAGCAACACCACCTTCCTCAGATCCAGTGGTGCCCCACCAGCAAATATGGTGAGGTGCTAAGGCAAACCATGCCTCCCCAACTGGGAAACACTTTCCCAATTTGGATGTACCCACGTTGCCTAGCTCCTCCCACCACCTAGCTGTCAGCCTGGCTGCAGAATATTCTGCTTGTTTCTCTCCTCCCAGGTGTGCTAATTCCACAGAGTGTCAGCAGGGTGCTCCTGAAACTGTCCAAGTGAGCAAGGCTGGGCACAAGGCTCAGAGAAGGGTCCAGCAGCCTGGTGGAGCACGGACACTGTGGAACAGGGGCCCATGGCCACAGCCTGGCTGGGCACTGCTCCCAAAATAGCTTGGGGGTTTCCATTTTTAGTGTGCAGAGAACAGGGCAGCTCTATGGGAGCGGGAACAAGGCTGTCTCTGTTTGCCACCAAGGGGGTGGGAGGAAGGAGGTGTCAGGGAAAGTCTCGAACCCAGCCAGAAGCCCAGGACTGTGGCAAAGCCAGGCTGCCCAGGAGCCCCCCACCTTGTTTCCAAGAACTGAAGAAAGCTTCTTCCTCTGGGAATACAAGGTCCACCAAAGGAGAGGCAGAGACCACCTCCTCCACTTGGCTACTGCCCACTTCTCCTGCCCCCTCAGGCCAGGGATGTGCCTTGGGCATAGGGTCCCATAGTCAGACCAACATTCACTGTTTAATTTGCTTGCAAATATTTGCTCAAAGCCTACTGCATGCCAAGGTTCTCCAGCCCTCAAGGGGCAGCAACAAAACCACTCGCTGAATGTGAAATCACAGCTGGGTTGAGGGACCCAAGGGAAGAAATGTTCAGGACCAAAACAGCTCCTGGCCAGGGCACACAGGAAGTCAGAGGCTGACCTGCTCCAGGGAATTATGCCAGGCTTCTTCAACTACAGTCCTCTGTGAAGCTCAACCTAGCACTCCTTCTTTTTGCCCTAGCATGGGCAAGAGGAGTCCAAAGAACAGTGACGTTTTCTCCTCTGTACTGTACACATGTATCTCATTTAACCCCTGCCATCTCACAAAGCAGCCCCTCGCTATCCAATACACACACACACACACACACACACACACACACACACA
>NDGN011476790.1:0-19914 GCA_002564285.1 Tympanoctomys barrerae
CTTAGTTGTGACTCAGCACACAACTGAGTATGCTGAATGTGTTACACAGACATCAAAGTACCATTATCGGTTGTTAAGATGACTGTTCACATTTTCTAGGTGTCTGTTAATTATTCGTCTGTTTCTTTTATTTAGTTGGCCAAGGTGTGCTCACATTTCCAGCTGTTACTCTACATTTGTCTATGGATCCTTTTAGTTCTGAAAAATCTTTGCTTTATCCCGTAGCTATATTAGAAGATGCTCATATTTAACATACTATGTTTCCCTGTTCAACTGGTATTCTCAGTGTTGTTATTCTCTATCTCTAGCAGTATTCGTCTGTTAAATTCGTACATTAACATAGATTATAGCTAACTAAAATGGATACGATATTTCTCTTTTGCTCATCATTAAAAGACAGCATAGTTGATAAAAGCTGAGACTGGACTATCTCAAGCCCCATCCTGGTTCTACTAGTGCAACCTTGAGCAGCAAGTTAGCATCTCTCTCCTTCGGCTGTGTCATCCCTAAAGGGGGATTAAAAGTAGCATCTACCTTTTGGGGCTGTTTTGAGGCCACGATGAGCATATGCAAAGCTCTAAACAGTATACTAAGAGCCGTATTTGTGCCTGCTGAATGTGATTGTAATTACCTACATCAGGATGCAATTTCCTGCTTTTCTTAAGGCCTGCTAAATATATACACAGCTCTTGAGCAAATAGTGGAGGGCCAGTGGCCAAACTGTGGTTGCTGTTGTGATGTGGTTGCAGGGTGGAGGAAAAGCTGCTGGGTCGCACTCCTGGTACTCACCTGGCAGGAATCTCCTCTGCTCTCAGCAGCGCTCCTCTCTTACTAATGACTAAAATGTGCTGCCTGCACTACCGCACTATAGAGACCCAGGAGAGCCGCCCAGCTAAACACCAAGGCGAGAACCTCTGGTACCCCCAGAAAGCAGGGCGGCCGCGCTTCCACCCAGCTACCCCACGGCTCTAGCTGGCAGTTAGTTCCTTCTGCTCTGGAAAAGGCTAAAGGCAGCAGCTGCCTGACTTCCTCACAGCAGCAACTGCTGTCGTCCTAATGGCTGGGCATTACAGCAGGGACATCCGTGCATCTGAGAAGTGGTCCTAAGGGGATGCCTGTGTGGAATGTGAGGGTCTCGCCGGGATGTTCTGAGCTGGGTCCGTGATAAATAACCTATGTGATAAATAACTACTGGAGACCTGACTAAATTGGTAGAACACAGATTCCAAGGCAGGCAATCCCACGGTACATTCTACATCACCTGCTATAGGCTGGGTAAGCCTGTTTCTTATGAATTCAGTTTACCTGTAAAATGAGATTAAATGTTCTCACTTTCCAGAATTTTTTACCCTCTTGATTTTCTTCCTTTCCTTTCTTTCGTACTGGGGATCGAACTCCAGACCTTGCGCTTGCCAGGCAGGCATTTATGCCACTGAGCTATATCTCCACTCCCTTTTTTTTTCTTTTCCTTTTTTTTTTCTGACCCTCTCCTTTTTGAGAAGCAAATGAGCTACTGCTTATGGATGCAAGTATATTCTTTACTGGTCACACAAACAAGATGGTAAATGGCATAACTCAGACAAAGCTACCATGACAGAAACTAATTCTATAACAAAATCTTAATCTTTGACATCTAAACAAAATACATTGTACCTCGGTTGATGAACTTAATTCTTTCCATGTTTCTGGTCACCCATTGAATTGGATGGGAACCAAATCTGATTCAATGGTTAGCTTCAATGTTAACCTTATGGGCAAATTTGATTAGGTTCTTGTCCAATTCAGTTTGTGACCAGGATGTGGAATAAAGTTAGGGATCATTGCAACAAAACAATGAAAAATCTGATCTGTAGGACAGGCTAGTAAAGACAGGTGTAAGGGTACTTAATAATGAATGTTCCTTGCAAAAATCATGTGTGCTACAAGATGTATAAACACCATCCGAGATGTAGTTACATGAACTTCATAGATACAGAATCATGGGAGATGCAGACAGCACGCTGTGCATGGACAGGGCTCGGCAAGCCAACCCATCTTCTGGCTGAGGAGCAGAAAATTAAGCAGGAACGAGGGTGCCATGTAAGGATGGAGTTGTAGTGGACAGAAAGAAGGACAAAGTGAACAAGCGGCACTGGCCTCAAGTTTAACATTCTCTTGACAGGGCAAGAGAAATGTCACCACTGTGTGGGACAGGGGTGCTTCTCTCTAGGGCACGGGGGAGACTGACAAGACGGAAGACAAAGCTCTCTACAGATGCTTCTCCCAAAACTGCTTCCAGAGCGCACTAGCAACAAGGCATGAGCAGGCAGCAGCTGGTGATCATGTATCACGTGCTCATATGACCATGGGGCTTAGAGATGAAGTCTCCTTAGTGCAGGACTCCTCGGGGCATGTTCCTTTGTCACTGACTGCACACGCTAGCGGTGTCCTGTAGGACACGTCCACATATGCACGCAGGGTCATCTCCAACCATCTTTTTCATGTCCCACCTCAGCACCGTTCCCAATTTCTGCTAGTCACTAGTCCAGTCTTAAGTTGCCTTTTTAAAAATAGCTTCCATATTTAGAAAAAAATTTAGCATTTGTCCTCTGGTGTCCTATTTCATTTAATGTCCTCCCATTCCATCCATTTTGCTGCAAATGACAGGATCTCTTTCCCATTTATGGCTAATACTGCACTGTATATTATACTACATTTTCTCTATTTTCTATTGACAAGTACCTAGCTCATTCTACATCTTACCCATGTGTGTAGGTATCTCCTTGGTGTGTAATTTCATTTTTTAAAAATATATACATACCTAGGAGTGGGATAGATGGATCACATGGTAGCTCTACTTTTGCTGTTGCAGAGAGACATTCAGAGTGCTCTCTGTAATATCTAGACTAACTTTAACAATCAAGGGTGTATACGACTTCCTTTTATCCACATTCTTGCCAGCATTATTGCTTTTTGGCTAGTAGCCATTCTAACGCAGATGGAATGGTATCTCATTATAGCTTTCTCTGATACACATTTTCTTGATGGCTAATGATATTGAATTTTTCTGGCTATTTGAATTTCTTGTAGAAGTGTCTATTCAGATCATCTGCCATCCCTCCCCCAACCTTTTTTTTTTTTTTTCTGAACTGGGGATTGAACTCAGGCCCTTGCACGTGCCAGGCAAGTGCTTATTCTACTGAACCACCTCCCCAGCCCATCCCCTTTTTTGAGATGGAGTTTTGCTATCCTGTCCAGGCTAACTCTAAACCCCTGGGCTACACTGCTCCTACTACCTCAGCATCCTGTGTAGCCAGGGGCAGCAGTGTAGCCCATCATTCCTAGCCATCCTTTGAAAACTGACTTACTTGTTTTATTAAGTTTGAGTTCTTCATATATATTCTGGATTTTAATCTAGTCAGATCACTAGTTAGCAAATATTTTTTCCCACTTTGTAGGTTATTTCACTCTGTTTTTGTTTGTTTGTTTTGTTTTATTTGCTGTGCAGAAGTTTGTTTTTTTTTAAATAAAAACCCACTTGTCAATTTTTGCATTTGTTTCCTGTGCTTTTTGGGGTCCTATCTAGAAAAATCATTCTACTAATTTCTGGAAGTATTTCCTGGTTTTTTTTTGGGGGGGTAACCAGGGATTAAATTCGGGACCTTGCACTTGCCAGAGAGGCATTAATTCTACTGAGCTATATCCCTGGCCCCTTATTTGTTCTAGTAGTTTTAGAATCCAAAATTTAGGTCTTTGGTCCATGAGTTGATGCACACCATGCACACAGTGGAGGCCAGGGGTCAAGCCTCAGGTCCCCTGCACGTGGATCGCAGTTTCCCAGCACCACCCTTCCAGTGTAATGATTTTGACGGGTGCCTTTGTTGAGAATCAGGTAACGGAAGATGTGTGGATTTATTTCATCGATCTTTATTCTGTTCCACTCATGTGCATGTCTGTGTTTATGTCAATACCATGTTGATTTTGTTACCACAGCTCTGTAGAATGTTATAGAATCAGGTATGTGACACCTTCAGTTTTGTTCTCTTTGTTCACAATTGCTTATTTGGTCTTACATGCTTTCATATAAATTTTAGGATTTTTTTTCCTAATATTTTTCTGGAGAGTACAATGAATCTGTAGATCACTTTTTCAAGTAGAGTTTAACAATATTAATTATACTAATCACAAAACATGGTAAGTCCATTTTTCTTGCACTTTCAATTTCTTTCATTAGTGTTTTGTAATTTTAACTGTAGAGGTCTTTCATTGCCCTAGTCAAGTTTATTCAGAGGTTTTTAATTATTTTTTTGTAGCTGTTGAGAATGGGATCACCTTCATGATTTCTGTCCCAGCAAATCTGTTACCACTGGCATGTAGAAAAGCTATTAACTTTTGTACATTGATTTTGTTTTTGATACTTTCCTGTACCAGATTTAATAGTCTTTTGGTGAGCCTTTAGGTTTCCCTCTGTACAGAGTCCTATCAACTGAGACCAAGGACAATCTGACTTCTTCCTTTCCTGTGTGTATTTCATTTCCTTCCCTTGCCTAATTGCCCGGGCAGAGCTTCTAGGACGACAGGTGAACACCCTTGTCTAGTGGGGTCCTTGCCTTGTTTCTGATCTCAGAGCAATGCTGTGGCTTCTTCCCCTTCAGCATGGTGCCGCTCTAGGTTTTTATATACAGCATTTATTATGTTGAGGTATGATCTTTCTATGTCTAATTTGTTCAAGGCTTTTATCATGAGGAAACAATGAACTGTATTAAATGCCTTTTCTGCATCTACTGACATGGTCATACAATTACTTAGTTATTATTTTAAGGGAAGGATCTATAGAATGTTCAGGGTCTCACTACTGGATTGGACTCCTAGAGATCTGCCTGTTTACAGCCTCCCAAGAGCTGGGATGACAGGTGTGCACCACCATGCCCAGTCTCAATCGGCCGTCTCAGTATGCCCCCCTGGGGTAGGGCCAGCATGGGAGGCCTGGGGACCAGGCATTTTAATCTGCTGAGCTATTTGGCCAGCTGGTCATATGATCTGTATCCTTCGTTTTATTGATGTAAAATACATTTATTGATTTGTATATTGAATCACTCTTGTATCATTGCAATGACACCAAGCTGATCATGGCAAACGATCATTCCGATGTACTTCTGCCTTCAATTCGTATTTTGTTGAGGACATTTGCTTCAGTGTTTCTCAGTGTGAGTGGTATGTGGTTCCTTCTTTGTTGTGTGCCAGTTAGGTTTTGACAACAGGGTACTCCTGGCCTCAGCACTGTCACCTTCAGAAGCAGTTCAGGGAGCCTCTCCATGAATCTGCCTAGTTGCATTGCGGACGCCTCTGCACGTGAACTGATCCGGAATGCACGCCTCTCGGGGCCACTCTGAACTCGGGGAGGAGCGAGAAGGCACAGGTGTCATATCCAGTGAGGACGGTGAGGACACACTGCAATGTCGCTGATAGAAACTGCCATAAATATTTGATGAATTCAGTGATAACTAAAAATTTTAAACATTATTACAGTAAAAGGCACACAACCATCCATCCCTCTCAAAATAGTCAAAACCCTCTTTTTCTCATTGAAAGTCTATGTCTTTTCCAAGATTATGAAAGTTCTCTATGTCCTTAACCTTTATCTGCTTGTCTTCAGGGATCCCAAAGATGCAGGTGACTGTTAAATGGAGTCTCAAAGTGCACTTTTCATTTTTTTGTTTAAATGTAGTATTTAAAATATCTGTCTTCAAATTCAGGTTTCTTTTTTGCTAGAGCTTTTTTTTTCCCCCAGTATCAGGGATCAAACTCAGGACCTTATACTTGCCAGGCAAGCACTTATTCCACTGAGCTATCTCCCGGGCCTAGATCTTCTTTTGATGAAGCTTTTAACAGTATTTTTATCCAGCTGAAGTCATCATTTCCAAGGTTTCTGTTTTTCAAAAGCTCTCTCTAATGAGTTTCCCACTTTTATTCTGCTTTAACTCACAGTGGTGCCTTGGTTTCTTGTCTGAAACAATGCTTTTGTCTGAAAACAATTTGATATTCACAAACAGAAGTGCTGGGGAAATTGTTTTTGTTTGCAAACTGCATTGAGTGACAAACACAAACATAGCCCTCTTTTCCAAAATCATAACAAATTAAGTTCATAAACTGAGGTCCCACTGTGGTTTTTTTTTTTTTTAATTAGGAAAACACATGGCAAAATATACAAGGATATTTTTCAGAGCTTCTTGAATTTAAATACCCAAGATGAAATACTGGGTATTTCATCCTTGCTGCTAGAAATGTCTATTCTTTTGGTGAGCTCATATTTACTCCAAACTGCTCACCTTTCTTTGTTGAGATTTGTGCATCTGGAGACTGTCATTACTACTTTTAGTGGATGCTTTCTGTGTAAGCAGCTTCCCCCTGGAGGTATGTCTGGGGGTAGCAGATATGGCATGTGGTCTCTGATTCTAGCTGGGTCCTAGTGTAGTCACCCTACAGCTCCTTTGCCCACGTTTAGTGAGTCTGAGCAGCACACGCTGTGGCCGAGTCAGAGGGACCCACTGTCTCCAGTGATCGTGCAAGCGTGGAAAGCTCTGGCAGCTCAGGCAGACGTGGCACTGCCAGCAGTGGGTGCAAGTGCTCACGACTAACTGCTCCTACAGTGTGAGTGGTGGGCTCTAGTGATAGAGACTTCCTCAATACTGGTGATGCTAGCTTTGGCAGTAGTAAGGGTCTCTGGCTCTCTGCCACTACTAGGGTTGTGCCCAACTAGGAGTGAGACCTTGGCCCCTCAGGCCCCTCCTATCTTTGTGAACTTAGGAGTAGGGTGACAGCCAGGGCTCCTTCCCGTCCCCACCCACTAGCAGTAAAGTAAGACAGGGGCCTCTTGGGGCCTCCTTTCTCTTCGATTCTCTGTGGAGCCACCAGTAGAGGTACAAGGAAGGGTAGAAGGAACAGTATGGACACCTGCCTTCTGTCCCGACACTGGTGTGAGTCTATGTGTGGCTGTCATCCTGTGGTTGGAATGAAAGCTTCCTGTCTCCTGGCTCTTAGGGGTGCTATCCTCCATTCCTCGTCATCTCCTATAGTGCTGGGTATCCAGAAGGCTTCAGTCACTGTCACTCTGGTGGGCCAAGTGTGAGGCTGCTACCCGTGAGGTCAGCAGAGCAGAATGTCCATGGGGTTCGTGTGAGGGGATGTGTCAGGGTTCCTAACACTCAGAGTAATTTGAAGTCGATCGTAGCTGCCTCTCAGGTTGGCCCCTGGCTCTAGGAGCCATCTGGTGTTCACCGAAGATGGCGCGAGATCCGCTTCCAAGGAAGGCCACTGCACAGATTCCAGGGTACTTGTCCAAGTGGGCTTCAAGCCTGCAAGCACTGGGCACCTCCCCAGTGGCCAGGACCGACAGCATCCACCGTGCTAGCTTGTAGGCAGCCGCTCCATCCCCTTCCCTTCGATGTGCAGCCGAGGTATCCGCGCTGGGAATTCTGTTTCTCCTTTTATGCTGTTATCCCTGGCCTCTGAGTCGGAATCAGTGCCAGCCTCTCTCCTGCTGCGTTTGCAATGTTTTCCTACGGTCACTCAGCACAAAATGCAGCTACATAATACTACCTGGGGTTGTCTTTGTGGAGGAAGAGGCAAGTGCTGGGAACCTCTTCATCCACTTCGAAAAAATTTTTCTTTTTTTTTTTTTCAAACTAGGAAAACACATGGCAAAACATACAAGGATATTTTGCAGAGCTTCTTGAATTTATATCAGTGACAAGTGCTGGGCTTGACTAGAATTCTGCAGAGCAGTCCGGTGAACACACTCGACCGTGCCGGGTGGCACGGATTCACACCAGCACATGCCGGGATCTTCTGGAAAGCTGCTGCCCAACCTTCTGAGTTTCTGACTTGGAGGGTCTCAGGTCAGGCCTGTGAACTTGCACTTCTAATAAGTTCCTAAGTGATCCTGCTGGTTCCGGGAACAGACTTTGAGAACAACTGTTCTAGTGTGTGCCTACGCCGTGGGGGAGGGCTTACTCTTAGATGGACAGCATTTTTTCTAAAAAATGATGAATACGAAATGCAAAAATGACACATTATAGAAAGGTTAAGGAAAGATGAGGGGAGAAACGGTAGGTGGCTTTCAATCCTCTTGTTGTGCTCAAACACTGCTTCACAGAAATCTCACCTAAGCCATCTCTCTGGCTCCTTTTATTAAACTACAAACTTCTCAAGGACTGCATCGATCCATTTTGACTCCTCCTGCCTAACGCTGGGAGACTGCAGAGGAACAGTTTGCTTTTTGGGGCCAAATTCCTTTTTTTTTTTTTTTTTCTCTCCTCACGCTATGTAGAAGCTCCAAATTCTCTCTCAGTGTACATCTCACGAGCAATCTTTGCACACAAGTGGTGCTATGTGGGTGACAGACACAATAAACAAACAGACCAGAAATTAAAGGCTGCTTTGAAATGGAGGCTTTGGGCTGGAGGGCAGCATCTGCTGAGCCCACCAGGGTTGGCAGGAAGCAGAATCTGGAGGCTGAGGGAACAGACAGCAGCTCAGGGAGGCTCTGTGTGGAGAGGCCGAGAGCAAGAAGGAGCCTGCTCCGCCTCCGTGAAGGCAGGTCACCAGTGAGAGCTTACTGTCAGCTGGGTGGACGAGGGCACTGCTAAACAGATGATAGAATAAATGCCCAGAGCTTGCCCTTCTTCCTTCCTTCTTCCTCCCTGGACACACACTAGGCAATCTGCAGCCTCACTACGTGCTGCATCCCTCTGCTGAGCAGCTTCAACATGCTCCTGAAAGGTCAGCTTCTCTTCAGGAAAGGGGCCACCAAGTCCCCCACGCACAAGCTCACTGCACACAGCCCAGACCTGTCTGGGTAAAGGCTCTGCTCTGCCTGTGCCATGCACTGAGCCTACTTCCTGACCTAACCAGGGGGGCCGAGGGAGTACTGAGACCAACAGCCCTTGCTGCTTGGTGGGAGAGGCTGCTGGCTGTGTGTAACATCAAACAATCTGACAGGAATTTAAATAGATGTAAAAGGAATTTGAAGCAGAAAATATTTAATGACAGGGAGCAGTTCCTTCCGCTGCAAAGAAACACACTGGAAAATGATACTTATAAATGAAATGCAACCATTTAATTGTACCATGCTATAAAGAATTCCTCACATTAGAGTAATTTGCCTATAAAAATAAATGTGTTTTCGAAAGGCCTATGCCACTATAGGCAGGTCTAAAATGTATTTCTAATGAGCCTCTAGCTGATTGATAAGAGTCCTCTAATTGCAGGTTCAAATGAACTATGGAGCTTCCAAAAACTATCCTCTTGGAAGCTTCAAAGTAAAATTTCTTATTTCTTAGGAGGCAGCTGGACTTTCAGGAAAAGCAGCACTATTGGATGCTGCTGTATCAGTGAGAAAACATAATTCAGGATCCAGCTGGTGCCGATGGGGCCTCGCACAGGGATGCTGCCGTATGTATCCCACATGTTCAGGTGATGGGCCTGCCGTCCCCTGCAGGCCAGCTGAGTCCTGCATTCAGCACCCAAGAGGAGTGGAAAGACTGCCAATTCACTNATGGGTGTCAAGGGCGGGCAGAAAGTGAATACTCAAAGGGTCCCAAATAAAACTTGAATCTGAAGATTTTATAAGTCTCGATGGATAAACTCAGGAGACACTAACCTCCAGGCAACATGCTCTCCAGTGTCTCTAGCCCTCCCTGAGGGGAGACTTGATTTCTTTGGAAGATCACCTTATTGGGCTGTGACTGTGACTGTTGATATGGACACTGTGACATTTGGGTGGAGATAAATCTGTCGTGTGTCTCAGTCCTGGACAATAGAGTGACAAGTGTACCTACTTGCTCTGGCTCTGGAATTGCCCATTACTGTGACCTGCAGAAGTGCCCATACCCATCTGTTGGGCACTGCCCCTGCACGGGGCACAGCAGGTCTCCTCTCCCTCTGGAAGCTAACAGGACCTCCCAGCCAGAACACGGTTGCTGGGTGTGCTATCCGGGGAGCCTGAGCACCTGGCAAACATCTCCACAGCCCGCTTTCAAAGTTTCCTGCATGAGGCAGTATAGGAAGGTCCCTTTCAAGCATCTTATTCTGAGAAGGCTGTGTGCTGTTTTCCAATGCTGCGCCTGGCCGATGTGGGCTTGAGACGCAGAAGCCCAGTGGGAAGTGTGCTGCCATTGATGTCACCTCCTGTGGGCAGGGAAGACAGTGAGGAGGAACCTAGGCCAAGCACTACATATACTTTGGGTCTAGAATGTTCCCTGAAGGCCACACATTAAAGGCCTGTTTACCAGACTATGGCATTCTTGGGAGGTGAAGGAACCTTTAAGAGGTGGGGCATAGTCAAGAGGTGTGCTCTTACAGGAAGCGGGGCAGAGAAGGATCATGATCCCTTTCTCTCTGTGTGTGTCTCTGTCTGCTGTCTCTGTCTCTTTCCTAGTCACCAGGAGGTGAGCACTTTCCTGCGCGACAGGCTCAGAGCTATGTGGACCACACCACCTCTAAAGCATGAGCCAAAAGACACCTTTCCTCTTGCCAGCTGTTTATCTTCGGCAGCTTCTGTCAGTGTGACCAAGTTCTTAACACACAAGCTTGGGTGGACACCTCAACCAAGCCTGGCTTCCCACTGCTCTCTAGGCCTCTTGAGAGTGCCAGAGAGCTGAAGGGCCTACTGTTTTCTGTGCTGTCATGGAGTTATCCTATTGGGAGATGTGGGGAAAGGTGATCCCTGTGAAGGGCTGGAGGAAGCACAGAAGGAAACTCCTGTAAGAACGGACCTCCCACTCTTCATCGTCGTAGGAAGGGCTATTTTGGGAGAAGACACACACAGACTGGGAGGGGGCTGTAGGGCTTCTGAGAAACAGACAAGATTTGTGCATCCAGAATGAGGCAGCTGACTGGGCTCCCGGGAGGATTAGTAAGTCCTGTCTGTAATACTGACATTAGTTTGGCAATAATGTCAATTACTCCTGGGCTCATCCACCCTAGGGTACTAGTTGGAGGGCCACAAGTTGCAGGAGCAGTTAAGGAAAGGGCAGGTTCTGAAGAGAAGTGCTTCCTCCAAGCGGCAGTGAGCAGCAAGTCACACAGGCAGGCCCCTCGGCAGGCGCAACGTAAAGCTGCATGATGAGGAAGCAACAACAGGGACTTGGTGGCATTTGCACAGCACTGCGGGGAACTGGAGCACAGCTGGGGGCTCAAGGTCACCATAATTATGGCAGCAATGGAAATAATGACCTATTCAATATCCACCACACGGCAGATCCTAGACGTGCGGCCATCACAGACATTGGTGAGCTAAAAGGCCTAGAGCAGCCACCGCTCCCCTGCCAGTTCCCTTCTGAGCTGGCGGTCCCTCCTTTCAGGTGGTGGGCTCCCTGGGGCACACTCTGTGCACCTGTGGGCTGATGCTTCCTCTGAGCTGGTGAGCTTAAGGTAAAGATCTCCCCTTACCATACACATAACAGCAACAAGACTAATCAGTCTCAGGTCAGTCTCTTATTCATGCTTTCTCTCTACCCCCCACCCGATTCCCCCACCCCCAGCACACACTTTGCAATGCGTAAGAAGACAGGGAAGGGGAATGGCTCTTTAGGTGTGACTTAAAAGATTTCAATCATGAGCAGGTGAAATGGAATAAAATTTATTTTGATGAGGCCTAACTTGCTGAAAATACCTGCTTCTGTGTTTCAGCAAAGAGCTATCCATGTGGGGTCTCCGGGGTGGCTGGCTGCAATCTATCAGCTGGGGTACAGCAGCATCTGGCTGCCCTGAGTGCATGGTAAGTGTCTCTGTCTTCCTGGTTTGTCCATGATTCTGGTGGACAGCTCATGCATCTAGAACTCTGTGTCCATGGGATCAAGCTGATTTTGATTGGTTTCAAGTAGTTGTGAATGTCTTAGACCAGATGAAAGTGGTTTTTGTATGATCAGACAGAATTGATGCTTTTAAGTCATGCTAAAACAGATTCAAAAGGTTATGACTGGTTTAAACTAGTTTAAACTGGGTTAGATTGGCCCTAACTTGGTTAGACTAATCAAGCGTTCAATTTATATGAGTAAGCCAGTTCAATCCAGCTTGTACAGAATTAATAGGTTCAAAAGCAACAACACCTAGTTTGAATCAACGCTATACATGAAAGTTCACATCACTGACCTGTATCAATGTTTCAAACTCTATGATCATATTTACTTTTTCTCACAAGTCGCCATTTAGAAAAACCTACATGGTGTTTAAAGACTCCAGTACACACAGGAAATCCCCTTCTGCTTAGCGCTGTTAGGAGGGACAACTGCCTGCGATGTTACCTCCCTCCTCTCCCTCCTCTCCCTAAACTCAGGACCAGATCCACAGGGAGGAGTGATGTTGTGGGTGGCTCAGGTGCCCGAAGCTGCCCACTGTCCTCCAACCACACGGCCCCTCACCTTGATCCTGCTTACTGCCTCCTGGGCCTGCATCATGCGCACGTTTTTGGAGGGAGTTTTGTCGGAGAGCAGCTGAGTGGAGCCAAGGTAATTGGCAGCAAAAATGATTCCATCGATCAAGTCTTCAGGGTCACAGGGTCCAGGAACTGTAACATACAGAGCAGCAGTGGTGAGTGAAGCCACCTGGGGAGGTCCTGCCCAGCCCAGAGAGGGCACCAGCCCTGCCCACGCTCACCCTTGGCCTGGGTGGGCCAGGTGCCAAGATCCCTGGGCAGGGGGCAGCCCGGGGTTGGAGGCATTTCTGTCTATTCTCTCTCATCCCTCCTTCTCAGACAGAAGGCATGATTTCCTAGTCACTTCCCCCAATCCAATCCATTACTGTGAGAAATGGGCTGAGCCTCTACTTAAATATGAAACATAAAATCCAGCAATGAACGATGTTGCTTCTCTTAAGACTATGAAGCCTCCGGGGAAAAGGACCATGTCAGATTCATCTTGGAAGCTCATGTCTGTTACCTCGTGGGTATCACCTGGATTTTGCTAGATACACGGTTGGCAGAACAGAAGACTATTATTGGAAAACATGATTTTGTATGGTACTTACTCAACTTGCCACTCATTCATCTCTCCCTCCTCTATAGTGGAGTAAATGATTTCCGTAAGACAGAAAACTGGAATATTTGTTTTGGAATATCCAGATTCCTTTAATGGCTCCTGACCCCAATTTGTTTCCCCACAGGAGGTCCTATACTGTCAACTTCCACACCATAATATTTACCATCTGTGCCCTCACACAGATCCATTCTAGGGAAAATTAGAATTTTTTGTTCTCAGTTACCATTCTAGCAAATCAAGTTAATTTTAAGTATTTTCAGTAGAGGTATCTGATTCTAATAAGAATCACCTATGCTCTGTACATCAAACCTACTTGGGACCAAAGTAACTTTATAACAGGTTCACTGATAAAGGCATTTTAATCTGTAAGTGAAATATTTTCTTTGACTTGAAAAATGCCAAATCTAGGGAAAATAAAATATACATTTAGCCCACCGTTAAAAGCTAAGCAAATTATTCTGGGCAAATAGCTCAGCAGATTAAAGTGCCTGCTTAGGCAGACACGGGGGCCAGGGATTTGATCCCTGGTCTGCCATGCTGGCCCCGCCCCCAGGGCACACTGAGATTGAACTGGCATGGTGGCATGTGCCTATAATCCCAGCACTTGGGAGGCTGAACACAGGTGGATCNCTACAAGTCCAATCTACATAGTGAGACCCTATAGACCCTGTACTATAAAACACATACACACAGCTCAGCAGTTTGCTTTTCTTTCCTCTTGGAGAGAATTTGTTTATTTATTTATGTACAAGGGACTGAACTCTGGACCTTGAGCTTACCAGGAAGGCACTTATGCTGCTACGCTATCTCCCCAGCCCAATGGTTATTTTAATTTTTAACTATCAAACTCAAGCTATTTACCAGGGTATAGACTTAAATAATCTATTCATTTTTTAAATACTAACATGGTAGTTGAACAAAGAAATTAAAAATATTTTAGGAAAGCCTTTCATAAAGCATCTTGTAGGACCATAACAAGGAAACCCAGTACTTGTCCTATTCTTGGTCTTTCTAGGGAAGACTTCTGCACAAACATTCTAAGAGGTCTGTAGCCACCTGCCTCCACAGCACGCTAGGAATTTACCTTCTTCAACAGTCCCTTCCTCTGGGACTTCCAGTATTGTCTATTCACCTCTGATTAGTTCTTGTCCCTGAAAAGTGCCCCCTTTCAACCACAGTAAGTGTGAGATTATAGGTATGTTTAAAGGAAATCCAATTAAGTATAAATGCCAACCATCTAAAGACACAAAATTGGACGCAAACAAATGTTAAGGTTAGATATGATCTTATGCCACTTACCCTTCAAGGAAATTGGCTTTAGTTTGGGTGTTGGTATATTTTTTTTTTAAAAGCAAAGCCATAACAACCCTACATCAAAAATGTTCAGGTTTCACTGTGGCCCTGTGGGACACATTTCTACCTTCCTTTGGAGCTGCTCTCAGGGAGAAGGAGTGCAATCCATCTTCACCCAGACCTGAGGCCTGCTGGGATGGCTATGGAGGAGGGGTTTCCAATGTCTGAAAACTCTGCAAGATGTTCTCTTGGCATTTCAGAACATCACTCCCAACATGAGGCATATAGGTTGCACCTTACTCAGTAAGAAACCTACCAAACTATTAGCTTATCCCAGGCTTCAGGCCCATGTGTTCATGAAGGTTTACATATTCTGGTAACGCATTTCCAGGCAGCAAAACATAGCAGCTGTTCATTCACAGGACCCAAAGGCTGGACATAGCTACCTAAAAAGTCTCTTCAAGGAGGTAGGATTCGGCCTACCAGAACAATCATCTGCCCCAGCCCTGGAGCAGCATCAGTGTCACCTGTACCCAGAAGGGGGCTCTAGAAATGAGAAAGTGCACCCCATTTGGGTGGCGCAATCTTGAGTCTTGGGTGAGTTGTGGCCCTGCTGGTCTTTAGCCCTGGCTCTAGAGAAAATCACCAAGTTAGCTGGCATTAAGGGCTGCCTTTCTAACCTGGCTCTGCTACCTGCTAACTGCTTGATGTCAGGCAGGTTAGTCACCCTCTTGATACCTCCCATCCTCTCAGGTATAATGTGCTACAAATGTGTGCTAGTTGTTTACCCCCTTCCTTTCACTCTAATTTATTTAGTTGAGGATAATTTAAAAACTTACTTCATGAGAGATCAATATAGGAGTCAATTAGAATCACATGCAAAATGCTTTGAAAAGTACCTGCTGGAAACTAATTGTTTGTTCATCCAACGAACAATTAGCAGTTCATCCAACTACGAAATGGGCCTTACTGGGGATGCTTTTCTCATGTGAGGACCAAAGCTCCTTCACTAAATTCATCTCACTTGATTTGTTCTTGACGGATATAGGAAACATATGGGGTACAAGTAAGGATATCTCCCTAGGCTGTACCACCCTGGGGGGAGCCCACAGCTTCAAGGTCTCTCTCCCCACAGGGAGGAATATTTCTGAGAGGTTCACAGATACTATTCTTTTAGTTTAAGACCCTAAGATTGTTAGCACTGGAGTTAGTAACCTTGTGGCTTTTCTTCTATGATATTTCCTTCTTTTTAGAGCTTCAACTGTCTCAAATAATGAAAAATTCATGAATGATTTAGTGCTCAATATTTTCAACTCTTACCTTCAACGTAGGTTGGGAATGAAGCCAAGCTTTTTCTTGACTGTAATTAAGACAAAGAGGTTTTAGAAAGGGCAAAGCATGATGAAATATACATCAGCACAATCATCCAGGCAACATGAAAAAGAAACATGTCACCAGTGGCCTTTGTTAACCAGTTGTTGACAGTTTACAGGCAAAGACAGTGTGGTTAAACATGTATTTATTATTAAAGATTATGTAAAAGCTAGAACAATTTGATTAAATTTCAGATAATCAGAAGACCCTGCACATTTCACAGGTGTCTGTCAGCTTAAAAAATGACCTACAGACCAAAATCTAAATCAAGAACAGCAGTTAAAAACGCACAATCTAAAGTCTGAGTTCATGTCAAAAAGTGTTGATCAGTAAGAGAAACAATATTATGATTGAATACAAAATTAAGAATTCCCTCAGAGAATTTTACTTCAGGTCTTTGCTTCAAGGATCTCTGTGCTACAAATGTGTGCTAGTTGTTTACCCTCTTCCTTTCACTCTAATTTATTTAGTTGAAAAATATCATGATATAAATCATTGTACGTTACCTTAAGACAACATAACAAAGAAATAAATTAAAATCCTGAAACTTCTTATATTAAGTAACATCTCATACCAAAGGAAATGCTTCTAACAGCATGGCTGTAAGTGGACATGCTGTGCTAGAACCTTCTAGAACATGACCGGTTGGCAGTTTCATGTTCTCAGTGGCTAGCACTGAGACTGGCACAGCTTGCCATGGGTCCCTCTTAAAGGCAAACGTCCTAGACAAAACTTTATGTGACATAAGAGTAGGAAATGCACAGGCACAGAACCCACAGCAGGCTGGTCCAGGGCAGGGTGATGTAAGTGGCCCAGGAGAGGAAGACAGGAGTCCCCAGCATGGCAAAAAGTAGGACCGTATAGCCAAAATTCTCACTGCTAAGGATCCACTAGGTTTTATGTTATTGTTTACATGCATGCCCTTTTAGATTTGGAGAAGGGGGAGCTAGCTCAGCCTAGCCACTCAAGGGGCGACCTGAAGAACTAGTATATCTGGAGGCCTGAGAGCTACAGGGGTAGGCTCAGGGTGAGGACTGGGGTCTGATGAGGATAACTTTTTTATCCTACCTAGCACCTTTACCATGCTTTTTACTTGAAAATGAGAATGCAAAAGCATGCTTAATGTGTATAAAATATTCTACAAATTGTATCATTAACTGTTCAGTGAAAACTGGGGCACTCAAAGAAACCTAGTCTTAAGATTCTAACTCAATTTAGGATGATGAAAAGAATTCTGCAGCTGCCCTGTGTGGTGAATCACAGAACACACTGATGGGTCGCTTTCCTGGAAGGGAACTGTGGATGGGCTCGCTGGGATGAGTGGCTCCTCATGTTTAAGGCGCTGGGGCTCTTGAGCACCAGGAACAAGAACTTTCTGCCCACCAGTGCATGTTAAATACATGGGGGTGAAGAGCTGTAAACTCAGCAGTACTTTACATTACTTTTTCTTTCCACTCACAAGTGAAAAGACAGGCCCAGCTGAGCTCAAGTGCGTCTAGTTCTGGTTGGTTAAAAGCAGACCATCTATAACTGCATGATACGCAATAAGAGTCAGCCTCTTCTTATGGGCCAAACATTTTACCTTATTACTTCATAGCCCATCTCTAAAAGCTTGTCTCTGCCTTGTCTCTAAAAGCTAGAGCTCTGGGATAGGTCTGGAGTATAAGAACCTACCTTGTATGATGAGAAGGGCTTAGCCGCTAGGTATAGCCAAGAAGCCAATGCAGATTTTCTTGGACTATTAGGATACTTTTCTCAATACTAACTTTAAAGACAATGTCCAGGTTTCAGTAGAAGCTACAGAAGAATTACTCTATAAAAGCTACGACTTTACTCAGCGCTATAGTGGTGGGCATTTGGTACTTTCATTTATTCTCTATGCTCATAACTAGATTTCTTTAGTAGAGACTAAAGGGGTAGTAAATTTTCTCCAAGAAAGAGTTTTGTGAAATGAAAGAATCTTTCTTACAAAGAAGATTTCATCATTTTTTCTGAGGCTATGCAGAAACACACGTCAAGTCTTACGGGAACTGAAACTAACAATATGCCTCATTATACCTGATGCCTAATCAAAGGCTGATCATAATCAGATGATGGATTAGCCTTTTGTTCTCTCACATGTTGGACTGAGAAGAAACCAGCTGACCCGTAGCACTCAAGAATGCATAAGGCTGCATTTAAGATGCTAAAGGCCAAGATGCTCAGGAGTTTTCTGGGGGGCTACCTAAAACACTAGAGAGGCTGGAAGCTGACAGCTGGAACAACGACACATAGGTTACCTTGTGCACAGTCTGTGACCTGCAACCATGTGCCCCTCTTTAGGGGCAGCAGTTCCTGGCAATAGGAGCACTGGCCCGCAGGATCTCTGGGCTCAGACCTTGGCTGACTGTTCATGAGCTCTGGGACCCCAAGTATGTTCCGCAGCCTCTCAGCTTTCTCCACTAATACACAAAGGCAATGACAGCTCCTGCCTCAGAGACTAATCACAAGACATCAATGGGATGCTACCTGTGAGTCCCAGCCTGGAACAGGGTAAATGCTCAATTGATAATCCTTACTATAGCGGTCATTCTTTCTTACTATTCGTCCTAACTCATCCATATGCTGTAAGTATGAAGCCATATGAAGAGGTGGGGGATCTGGGCCATGGCCATTCCTGTTCCAGCAGACTGAGCTTTGAGGGTAGAGCAGAGAACAGATTAGATTTTCAGTCTAAATTCTCATGTTCGGGTTATACTAAAGGAGGTCTGTGTGTTTAATATGCGCAGTAATAAAAGTGGACTTCTTCACATGAATAGTATGTGTATTCCATGATCTGCTAAGCATAAGCTTAAACTAAGACTGGCTTTAGCAGTGACTAGCCACTCAGGTCAAAACAAACTGTTTTCTTACATTACAGTTAACATAAAATTCTCAGCAAAACAAGGACACATGAGACACTCATTCATGATGTGGTTCACCTCTTCAACCGGCCTCCTCAGGGTGGATGAGAGACAGACCACACAAATGTATCTGGAATGTACAGATGACTGCATGGGCCAGCATTTACCCGAGGCTGGGCCGCAAATAGGCTGGCAGTCACCTGTATTCCACAGGACACTGGATACTGGCAGAGGCAGTGGACTCCACCTCAGAAAAAACACCTGCCCTTTTCTAGCCCCAGAACTCAGGAGGAGCAGGTAGCATCTTCTCATTGAAAACTGTATAGCCAAGCTGCTTGTCCTCCATAGAAAAGGGGTGCATGCACCTCGTCCAGAAAGGACCTTAGGCCGCTCTGTCAGTAGCCTGTGGCTGCATTTCTTGTGGCTGATTAAGTTAATCTAAAAGTATCAGTTCTTCATCCCCCAGGCTGCAGTTCAAGGGCTGGCTAGGTGCCCGAGTCTAGTGAGCTCCTTACAACTGCACAGCAGGAGCAGACTCCTCCTCCCACATCATTGTCTTGGACAGCACTGCTTTAGAGAGAGTCAGGATGCTGCCCAGATGGGTTGCTTGGACAGTTGGTATGAGCTTGAAACATTAGAGAAAATGACAAGGTTTTATGAAAGACACTGAAATAAATGCATATTTACGAAACCAACCCACTGTCTAAGCTACAAACCAACCCACAGTTGCTGATCTGTGGTACAGGAAGGAGCCCAGTGGCCCAAGCAAGGGTGCAGACACAGTTTTTCATGTTCAGAGCTGTCCAATAGAACATTTTACAATCACGCTAATATTCTGTCACCTGCTCCATCCAGTACAGCAGCCACTACCCACAGGTCACTACTCGGCACCTCAAATGTGACATAAATTCTTCATTTTATTTATCAAAATAGACGGCTGTGGCTACCAAGTGGGGCAACCTGGCTTTAACAGACAAACGGCACACTAGAGAGGAGCTCTATAGGAATTGAAGAAAGCACAGAGCGGCATTAGAATAAAACAAAACAGCGCCTACCTCTTTGTTTGTGGAGGCTTCCGCGGGGTCGCTGGGATGAAGGGGTGTGCTTGATGACTCTGCGCCCAGAGGTGAGGAACTGCCAGGAGACGGAGACTGAAGCACAGCAAGAGGACAGGCAGCAGTGAGAATCGGAGCAACATCTCCTCGGGAGCCCAGGGGGCAGGAGATGGGCAGAGAGGGGCAATCCAGCACCCAAAGGGACACTGGAGCTGGGAGAAACCCTTCGGAAAGAAACTAATGTGCAGAACAAGCCTGGGCATTTAACTTGGTTTCCTTTTTTTTTTTTTTTTT
>NDGN011476791.1:0-10792 GCA_002564285.1 Tympanoctomys barrerae
CAGTGGACTAAAGCGCCTGCCCAGGCAAGCTTAGGCAAGCGCAGGGACTGTGGTTCTATCCTGCCACAACGTGCCGCACCAGCCCCACCCCCCAGGCGGGCTGAGCCGGCCAGAGCCTGGGCACAGTGGTGCACACCTGTAATCCCAGCACTGGGGAGGCTGAAAGCAGGAGGACCACCACGAGTCCAAGCTGCACAGTGAGATTCTGCAACAACCAAAAAAAAAAAAAAAAAAAGATGACATTTGTTCTCAAATAGCAAAATCACAAAGCATCAAGTAAAAGTTCAAAACTCAGGGCTTCAACGGGCATAAAAAGATTCTTCCTCCTTTTGGAGCCATACCAGTTGTCAAAAAATTAAATGCACCCCCCCGGTCTATCTCACAGATCTGGTCGACCTCAATGTACTTTAGGGCTCTCGATCTTTTTCAATGGATCACTCGAAAAATACATCCTGACAGTCAAATGTCATCATTAAAAAGGGACAAAAGTCACACAGCATTTGAATGCTTTGTGTATACGTAATGGTTCACATGGTGCAACACTTCAAAAGACAACAAAATGCCTAAACAATTAGATAAGAAACTTCTCTATTTCACCATTACATTTAATAAGCGAAGCTTTTTATTTGAAAAATTTCCTATTCTAGTTATAAAACATAATCTAAAGCTTACAGGAAGTCCCCTTTTGGGCTTTTGAGCTTCCTTGTAAGCCCTGTGTGCCTGGCTACTGTATTATGAAAATCATAATGGAGATCCTCAAGCTTGCCCAGCCCCAAGCCTGAGCTGAGTGTTACTCCCTGGAATTAGGAAGCTTTCTTGCTCTTAGATTTGTAGAAAGATAGCCTGGGCCTGAAGGCAACTTCTTTTTAAAGGTGGATTGCAAAACACCAGGTATTACACTTAAGCATTAGGAAACAGAGAATTAAGTTTTCCCAGGAAGGAAAAGAACTGGGTTTAAGATGGGAAAACAGTGTGGAGGAAACATCTGCCTTGGGGCCTGGAAGCTGCTCTCTGGAATTTCATAGTCATCCCGGAGCAGCTGAGGACTTCCTCCTAAAAAAAACGGCTGCGACTTCAAAGAAAATAGCATCCGCAAAAGGCCAAAGCAGGAACAAACCAGCACAGGGCAATGTCCTCAGAGGCAGAGGCTGCACCCTGCCTGGGTGTGGCAGGGGGGGTCCAAAACAGAGACTAACCCCATTTCCTTATCAGCTCTGCTACCAATTCGCAAAATGGGACGGCTTCTACCCAAGCTGGACTGGATTCCTTACTAAGGCAAGGAAAAGTATATGAGGGATGGCCAAGGTCACATGCAAGGCACAGCCTCCCAGGTGGCACAGGTACACAGCCAGGACTTGCTGGGAGCACCTGGGGACAAGGCCGGGAGGGGGGTCCTGCACAGCCTTCAGATCCAACAAGAGAGCTCTTAAGGCTGTTAGAAAAGGAAACACAATTTGAACTGAAAGAAACTCATGCGAAGCAGCGAAATCGGAGCTCCAAAGCGCAGGCAAGTGCAGGAGGCCAGAGGAAGGATAGAGCCAGAGGAAATTAGTTTAGGTCCCGGTCCAGAAATGAGCAAAACACACCTGACTGGGGGTAAGAATAAACAATCAATCCAATCTCCTAATTGAAATTCAGGAAGTACCGCAAGGTATTTTTAGTATCTCTCCAACAAAAGAATTCTAACAATCATCTTTTATTGCCTAACTGTCATTAAAATAATTATGCAGAGTCCACAAGAACTACTTTTCCAGCCCAGGTAAGTATAATTTAAACTAATTTCTGGCACAAAAGTTCCAAAATGTTTCCTGTGGCCAATTGTGTCATTTTAATTAATTTCACAGTCCATTTTTATGACTTTAATATACTCAACTAGGTCCTGGAAACACTTAACCAGGAAAAGTTATTCTAAAGACCTCCTCAATCACCAGAGGGCTCAGGGCAACGCCGGTGGTTGGGCTGATCAAAGTAGAAAGGAGGACTTCAAGTTCTCAAAACGCTAACATTTTTCACAGATGTGCCTTACTGATTTGAAGCCTTTTAAAAGGACTACCTTATATGCCAATTTGTATACTAATAAGAGAAAAATTCCAAGATGTGCTAACTTTAATTAGAAGGAGGGGGTGTGGAGATAAGAGATCCATCAGCTAATAGCTGCCAGGCAAATTGCAGGAAACGACTCACAGGATGGAGTTCAGAGCCAAACATGGACTCAAACCCCAGCACACCAGGCACAGTGGGCATCTCATTAACGTTCTCAAGTTCTTCTCCTTCTGCACAGTTCTCCTGTCCCTAAACTGCCCACATGACCCTTCTCTCTTTCCTATAACCAGCATCCACAGGATGTAAGTGATGTGTGCTTACCCTCCTCAAATTTTCATTACAAGAATGTTCTTGGCCTCCAGGTCCCTGAGCCTGTTTGCCGCCACTCATTGATTTCAGCGACTCCTCCAGAGTCACTCAAGAGACATGGGGCGGCAGTATCTTCTGCTTCGACTCTGAGATGCGGATTCTAATAAGCTCCTTCGCATCCACATCTCAGGCCGACTATTCAGTAAGAAGTGTAAAAATGTAAGCCACTCGGCAGCAGAGGTGCAGAGAGATCGGGCCGTGGGCAATCGCAGAAGCACTGGGTGGAGACCCACTTGGACAGGGAGCTGGAACCCCGAGGACACGCCACTTTGTTTTTTTTTAAATGCACAAAGACAAGCCAGCGCAGTAGTGAAAGGTTTCCTTTTCACGCCTTCATTTGTGCTCTAGGCTTTGTGGAACTGCAGGGGGGCAGGGGATGCTTCACCAGACGCCCACAGAGGGTGAAATGCAGAAGGTGCTCAAGAAGAGAAAGGCCAGACAGCGGCGAAGCTGGGAGTTTCCAATCAAGGTCCCGAATCTATTCCCACAGGAGAGCAGGGTCAGCAGCCATTTCAGACAGTGGCTGCAAAATTCAATGAAGTCAGACATGATGCAGTGCCCGAGTACAGACAGACGCGCACCTACCCATGTGTACCTACGCACTGAGAGCACCGTGTGCGCACCACAGAACGCCTGGGTTCGCACAGTACTGGTGAGAAAGGACGATGGACTTGCGAAATCTAATGACAACAATGACAACCAGAATAACATTGCATCTTCCTGATTAAAAGCTAAATTTAGGTAATACAGTAAAGCAGGAAACAATTCTGGAAATATTTTGTCAGGCAAGGGACCACAAAGGGTAGTGCTCCTCTACTCCAGTGACAGAGCTCAGAATAAGTATTACTAAGTAGGTAATAATACAATCATGTGAGGAAAATTCACTTGATCTATGAGGCATGAAAGAAATACTAAGACCAGGAAAAGGTTCTGGATTAAAATTTTGCTCTTTGTCTTTCATCCAGGAACCCAACAGCTTTGAAACCCACTCTTTAGGGCTGGCCAAACAGCTCAGCAGATTAAAGCATCTGCAAGCAGGTGCAGCAGCCAGGGTTCGATCCCTGGGCCTGCAGTACGGGCCCGGGCCTTGGCCCTGGCCCGGCCTCTGGGGCGAGCTGAGACAGGGTGTGGTGGCACCCCTCTGTAATCCCAGCACTTAGGAGGTCATAAACAGGAGACTCACTAGGAGTCCCATCTAGTAGTGAGACCCTGAACACCCCGTAGACCCTTCCTTAAAAACACAAAACAAAACAAAAATAAAACCCACTCCTTTCCTCCTGTTCCTAGCTCCGTGCTGCCTTAGCAGGTCTCTTTAGTAATCCTTCGCAGGGGTCTCCTATATCCTAGCAAGACAACTCCGGTACAGCATTGTTGAAATCCAATGGTGTCACGGCACTACCAAGACTCTCCTAGTATAGCTTCATCTTGGGCCCACTGCAGCCAGATTTAGCTTTCTGCTTGCAGGCATTTCTGTGCCAAAACCTGTTACAGCTCAAAGCCAAGCTGTATCAGTGCTATCTCCCAAACCACAGCCCCAAAGAGCACTCTGGCCCTAAGTAGAACGCACCACTCTGCTCAGGCACCAGAGAGGGCTTGGCAGCAAGTCTGCGGCCACCTGAAGCCAGAGATGGCGAACCTTCAGAGCTCTCAACAATACAGCCACCCACCGTGGCGCACACGCCTTGGGCTCGCTACCACTGTCCTGGGCCCGTCGGGGCTGACAGAAGTGATCCGAAAACGGCCCGGGGTCTACCTTTTCCCACACCCAGGATTTAACATCTGCTATGCAAATAAAGATTGCAAGTTCAGAACACAGACTCAGTGCAGAACTCCTTCTAGATTTCCACATTAAAAAAAAACAAGTTAGGGGGCCGGGGAGATGGCTCAGCGGAATAAGCGCTTCCCTGGCAAGCGCAGGGACCTGAGTTCAATCCCCAGTTCCGCCAAAAAAAAACAAGTTCCATTATGACACTGCGAAATCCACGTCTTGCTTTTAAGGAGAAGTCAGTTCCTTGGAGCAGGGCATGGGGTGGGGGTTGAGAGAACTGTGATTCACATCACTGAGACAGAGGTGAGCAGGATCCGCTTCTCTGAGAAGAGCACGAGTGGTCAACGCAGGGCTTCTCCTCACATCGACACGCCTTCTCATTCCCTGAGGACGGAGCTCGGCAGTAAGGTCTGCTCTTCACATTACCTGGTTTTTGTGTTTAGGTTTCTTGGGGGGGGGGAATTGCTGAAGCACCTGCACAGGAAAAAAGGCTTCCTGGGGCCACATTAAGAATGAGCGTGTTGGTCATTCAACACGCTCACTGCAAAGTGAGCTTTGCAATGACCAGCTCGTGGCAAAGTGAGCTTCTAGGAAGAAAGGATTATTTTTTATTTCCATTGGCTATTTCTGAACTATTGAGTGGGCTGGTCAGGCTGGTGCTCGTGGACAGGCAGTGTAGAGCAAACCTGCTGGTCTCCTGGAAGCTGAGAAGCAGACGAGGGGAAAGAACCAGGGCCCACTAGTGCGGACTGGCCTCTTCCTTCCATCAGCCTACAGGGACGGTGCCGCCCACACTCAGAATGGGTCTCCTCCTTTGGTTTGCTATCTTACATGCCAGTTATTTCAGTTACTCTTCTCTCCTTGCTGGAACAAACACCCCACCCCCAAAGTGAAGGAAGGAAAGGTTATTATTTAGCTCACAGTTACGGGAGGGTTCAGCCCATACTGAGCTGGCTCCAAGGCAGAGCGGCACAGGACAGAGAGAAAGCTTTCACGGTGGCAGCAAGAGCAGAGAGCAAATGGGTGGGGCAGCGGCAACAAGGGCAACAGAGAGCAAGACTGTCTATCTCATATTACATGTAGGCTATCTGCCCCAAGCTGGGTGTAGCACTCACACCCATAATCCCAGAAGTACTCAGACCCTTAATCCCAGCAGTACTCAGACCCATAATCCCAGCGGATGATGAGTTAATCACAAACTCTAGAAGTAAGTCCGCCCCATGACTGGACAACTAGACACAAACCGTAATAGCAATCATCCGTGGAAACACACCTGCAGACATGCATGTGCTTCGCTGACTGTCTTAGACATTTCTTAATCCAATCGAGTTGACAATCAAGGTCAACCACCAGGACAAGTAAACCAAAAGCACTGTGAGCCACTCTGTCTGCAGCAGTTCTCTTTCCTGGTGCTATTTTAAAGCAACAACAGGTTCTTTCTCCCTTTTCACATTTCCATGGCTTTCTACCCCTCCTTCAGGGCCTGACCAGGGACAATCAGACAGCAGTGTGTGGAGGTTCACTACTGCAAGGGAGGACTGGTGGTGCCACAGGGAAGTGCCCTGGTGCAGAGGGCTTCCAACAGCATTCGCACAGTCCCCCCCTCCCCCCGCAGCAAGTACAGCTCCTGACGAACCCAGCGCACACACTCCAATCACCTGTGGGAAAGCCTCTGAACGCATGCCAACATGTCTGCAAGGTAGTCCCGGGAAAAGTCACAAAGGTTTACATGCACACTTGAGCAAAAGGCAGCACTTGTATCTGGAAGAAGATAAGTAACACTCCTTGCTGCCCGAGTGTAGGAGAAAAAGGCACTGCATAGAACCCCCTGGCCTAGAAGACACTGAACTGCCAGCAGTACCCAGCCACTTACACCACCACTAATTCAAGAAGAAAGAAGCCCTGAAAACTGGCCAGTTATAGATGGAACCTGGATGAGGGCACACGTGGTCCTCACGCACCCCGCAGGCAGACGCAGGGGCTCCGGGAGCTGTGCTGGGGACCCACTCAGGTCTTCACCACACAGCACGAGCTCAGTGCAAGCAAGCTTTGCCCTTCAACACTGACTCTCCCCTTTGAGCACCTCCACACAGACTTCTGGACGACCAGAGAGGTCAAAGCCAGGCAAGCTGTTGTCACGCAGAACCCCTGTAATGGTTGATAAATTGTGCCAATGGGAGATGATCAGAGCGTCACTAAGGGACTCAATAGGGCCTGGGGTCCTCACGTTGTAAACACGCACATCCTGTGCAAGAAGAGGGCACTGAGACAGTGTGAGCGCTACATCCCACCCCTTCCTGCTTACAGCCTAAGGGAGGCAAAGAGGCTTGTTCTCCCCACTTTTGCCCTTGCTGCTTTCGCTGTCAATTTTGCAGGTTTATAGCTGGTAACCTAAGCAACTAATCTGAACACAACATTATGCAATACAGCAACCACTATCAAATTTCCATTACTTTGTTTAATGAAATGATACCTTGAACTGCAGCCCCTGCACCACACTACTGTGCCTTGGAGCCAGCTGATTACAGACTAAAACCTCCACAAACTGTGAGCTAAATAAACATTTCCTTTCTTAATTTCAGGTGGAAGCAATGAGACAAAAGTAACCCAGGCAAACGCATTTCAAGGAGCTCCATTTCTCCCTCCTGCATCACGAAGACTAAGCAAGCATAACCCTTGCCACACCTGGCCAGTTTTCTGGCTTTCTGGCGCATGTCCTCTTGACGTCACTCCTCAAGTCCCCTGCCTATTTCCCCACAAAATGCAATGTACATATCTCACGTCACCTTAGCATGTGGCACTGAAGTCAGGGAGAATTTTTGTTTACAGTCTCCCTTGAATTAGTCGCCACCCACATGCCTATCCAGCCCAGAGCTTGGCACGTGGTACATGCTCATAACCAACCTTAACATTGTCTTCCACTCATGCAAAAATATTGATAAAATTAATGGATGGCATTTCTAAGTCTACATGTACTCACCAATTCTGGTTATTTTTACACAACTAAATAAAGAAGAGAGAACCTGAAAGAATAAATAAAATCTGAAAGGTCTAATAGATACTGCGAAAGGGAAAGAATCTGTTCAAAGGGAAGAAAGAACTGGGATGATGGAAAAGATTAAAAAAGAGAAAAGGACATTTTTATGTATATATGCAGGATTGTTTGGATAACTGTACTGCTGATTTCTTCTGGTCTATTGAAAGGAGCAGTTAATGCTTAAAATTTTTTTCTTCTTTTTAATGTCTTATAATTAACTGTTTTTCAGCCAATTTTGCAGGTCTATATCTGGTAACCTAAACAACTAATTTGAAGATAACATTATGTGATACAACAACCACTGTCAAATTCCTATTACTTTGTTTAATGAAATTTTGAATCGTTGCTGTTTTCTTTTACCATTTGGTATTCTTTAAAAAGTAATAATAAAATAACTTTCCCAAACAAAAAAGAAATGTTATTATTGGCTTCGTATGTACCTGTACACTCATAGGTTTAGAAAGAAAGAGCTATATGGATTTTAAATACTTGGAAAAGAAACGTGAGCCTCTATTTTATACTCTAGCTAAAATTCTTCAGTTGGGTCAATTTTAGGAGTGAGACATTGATTCTCCCTAATTTGAAGACAAAGGCAAATATTCACATAAAAACCACTTTGTAAAGGCAGCCAGTGTGGCTACTCTGCACAAGGACCTCACCTTTCTTGCCTGAAGGGCAGAGTTAGCCAGAGTCACCTTCAGAGCTGGCTAATGAGGACACCCTGACGCCACCCTTTCTACAGCCCAGCTAAGCCCTCTGTTTTCCAAAAAAAGACACGTGCAGTCACCTCTCTTCAGCACAACATCCCTCTTATCTTCACCTTCTTCTTGGGTGCTGAAGCCAGTATTTATGAAGCACCTCCGTCTACCAGGGGCTGCGCCCAGCATGGGGAGGAGGCAGAGAGGAAAATGACACCGCCTCTGCTGTTCCAGCTTCAAGGTCAGGGGTTCCCCGCCCCAGGTCCTCGAAAGTCACCACCACAGCCTCCTTCCGGCTGCCCTGGGAGGAGACCTCCTCTGTTGAAGGCCTTGCATTCTGGTGTTCAGAATTAGTTCAGAGCAGGTTCCTTCCACATGGCAAAAATGAATGGATTCTCGGAAGAGGGACTCTCAAAAGGTCCGCCGGATGAGGAACTGCTGCACCTTCAAAGAAGCCACCCCCTGAGGCCACCAAGGAAAGCTGCGGTGACCTCTCTGCTCCTGCTCCTGAGACCTCAAGCCCTTTACTTCAGGCTGTGCCCCTTCGGGGATGGGCTGGCACTTCCTACATACCTGCAGCAGGCTTGGTGACAGGGAAGGATGTCGAAGAGATCTGGGACGAGGCCAAATTGCCTCTGGAGATTATCAAACTGAACACTCATTGGAGGAAGACTTCCTACAACTTTCATAAGCAACCAAACAGGGAATTTGAATTCCTAGAATGATTCTATATCAGTAATTCTCACCTCATTGCTTAAGAACATATATATGCACATGCGCACACGCACACACACACATACAATCTCACACACATACACACACACTATGTTCTTCATATTTTTATCTTCAAACACCCAAGACAAGAAAACATCAACCCCTGCTGAATTCTGAGGTCCAAAGAACAGACACCATCGCTGTGCCTACACGCACCTGCTCACCACCAGCGACCCATTCCAGGGGAGGGAACTAGTCCCATGTCTCGGGTACTATGGATTCCATCCCTCCACAGATGAAGGCCCCCCACTCCAAACAAATCTTGATTTGCTTTCTATGACACCACCTGCTCCTAATCCCCAGTACATTTTGGATCTGATCTGAGCATGGTGTTACACTGCACACTTTAATCCCAGCTTCTCAGAAGGCTGAGGCAGGACGATCACTTGAGCCCAGGAGTTTGAAGCTAGCCTGGTTTAGCAAGACGCCCACCCCCCTCCAAAAAATAACAAAAATTAAAGATCCGTCTTTTATTGACAATAGGGTAGGCATATTCTAGACCTCAGATGGCAAGCCTTTTAGAGACTCTAATGATACAAACAGCCTCCTGTGGCACGCGGGCTTTGGGCTCACCACCAGCGTTCTGTACCGTACCAGAGACTGTAATTTCCAAAGAACTACAAGTTCCTCCTAGCTCAAACCCAATGAAGAGGAAAAGGAAAAGGGAGGTGTACAACTGCCCTAGAATTAGAGAGCACTAAGGAAAAGCGGGGCTCCGTGTGTTTTTTGCATTTTTCACTCAAGTCAGTCCATCACAAGCTGGCCCTTGCCCTAGTGGTTCTCATCCTTGGACACACCAGAATCCCCAGGGGACCTCAGGACCTGTGTCCCCACCCCACCCCTATACATTCTGAGGGATCCTGCAGCCAACAATGACAGCCACGGACTGAAGCTTCTAGCCTTGCCTTTCCTCCTCTTCTGCTTGGTGACACAGGCAGCAGCTACCCACAATTCACCACTTCCTATGGGGCTGTTGGGGAGATGCCACTCACCGCGGCACGGCCCACCTCCGAAGTCCCATCACAGAAAATGCTTTTGCACCTACAATGGGCGAGCAAAACCTTGGTTCCCTTGAGCAAGGCTGCACTTCGATGCCACATGTGAAGACATGTCTGTGTACCTGGTCTTTCCCTTTTTGCTTCGACTACTAGAAAGCGAAAAGTTCGCTGTCAAGAGCTAGAGGGGACTCCATCCTATCCACTTTTTTTTTTTTCGTGGTACTAGGGATAAACAAAATGAATTGCTGCAAAGGCCCAAGCTGAGAGGCTTTTTTTTTTTTTTTGGTGGAACCGGGTATTGTACTCAGGCCCTTGAGCTTGCCAGGCAGGCACTTATTCTACTGAGCCATCTCCCCGGCCCTCCTATCCACTTTCACTGGGGTCTCTTCTAAGGTTACCTGTACTCTAACTTTTCCAGGTTACATTTAAATTTTCTCATATTAGCTGTAAAACAGTAAGCTGCCCCCAGCAAGTATGAATGTGAGAAGATAAGACAAGTAGTCAAAACAAATAATGCCAGTGGTTATGACTATAATCATTACATGAATGGAAAACTTGTTGGGGGGTAGAAGGGGAGATGGAGGAGGAGGCTAGAGGGGCAGACAGGCTGATGTGCTTCACAGTACACAAGCCCCTTAGAAGCAAAGAAAAACAATTTCCTGGAAGTCTTGTGCTTTATTTCTTCACTTAAAAGTGTAACATTCAAGGGCCAGCCTGACAGCTCAGCGGATTAAAGCACCTGTTTAGGCAGAGTACAGTGGCCTGGGTTTGGTCCCTAGCCTGCCATGGGGCACACTGAGATGGTGATTGAGACTGGGTGTGGTTGGGAGGTTGAACACAGGTGGATCACTATGAGTCCAACTTATATAGCGAGATCCTGTAGACTCCGTCCTAAATACAGNAAAAAAAAAAAAAAAAAGTATAACATTCAAAATTATTAACAGGAGTAGAAAAATGTTCTCTATAGATATACATAGGTTTAGCAGGATTAAAAAGGTTATGATTTAAAAATTATAGCACCACTGAGTCAAGGGGAACTTCAAAAACCTATTGCTCTGACTCACATTATAGAAACAGGAAATCTTAATGCATGACTAATGAGATG
>NDGN011476794.1:0-10344 GCA_002564285.1 Tympanoctomys barrerae
AGAACCAAGGATTGAACTCAGGCCCTTGTGCTTGCCAGGGAAACACTTATTCTACTAAGCCATCTCCCCGGCCCCCTTTCTTGATTTTTAATATTAATATCACACATTTGTCCCATGTGTTCATTAAACTTCATAAGGTGTTACTTTTAACTGATTAATATTGCTAGTGATAATTTATATTTTAAAAATATTTACATTCTCCAGTAATCTTTATGTATTTGGTACAGGGTCTCCAGGGTCTCACTATATAGATCAGACTCATAGTGATTCTTCTGTTTTCAGCCTCCTAAGTGCTCAGATTTCAGGTGCGCACCACCATGCCCATGCTCAGTCTACCTACCAGCAATCTTTAACAGCTTCAACACTTCTGTGGTTCTAATCTTTGTGTGTGTGCATGCGTGCGTGCGTGCGTGCATGCGTGTGTGGTATCAGGGATTGAACTCAGGACCTTGTGCTTGCAGGCAGCACTTATTCTCCTGAGCTATCTCTCCTGCCCCTCTAGTCATTCTTTTTTGTCATTCTTCAAATTATAACAACATCATTTTCTATTTCTTTTAGTAGAGACCCTCAGAGTGATTAATTTTTTTAGTTTTTAGTTTTTGGGGATTTTTTTAATGAACACAGAAAGATTTTATTGTCTTCACAATAAAATGAAACATGAAAAGTTAAAACTGCATCACTTAGCCCTTTCTTTTCTTATCTCTTCCCAGTTCAAAATGCTTGCATCTCTTACTAGCCAGCGTCTCCTAGATCTGCAATTGGGCTCCACACACTCATGCCTCAGGAGGATCTTCTTTGTAGCTTTGGCCTTCTTCTAGAAAATCAGCTTAGTCTGCCCACCATAGCCACTCTGCTTCCTGTCACAGCACCGCTTTCCCTGGGCACATGGGGAACCTTTAACTTTCTTGTGCTGTCACTATGGGGGTTCATGCTTCTTACAGAAAGTCCACTAGCTTTGGGAATATTAACCATGCCTGCAGGTGCGCTACAGCGAAGAAAGACAATTTCTTCAGGTTTTGTACTGTGTTTTGAATCAAGGACATTGTGTCTTTGTTTCGATTAAAAAAGGTGGGTTTTTTCTGTATTTTTGAAAGATACATTTTTATTCATTACACAGCTGTAGGAGACCCAAGGTGACAGTAATTTTCTCCCAACATTTGACCTTTCATTCATGACCCTGCTTCCTGGGAAAAGGCAGTTAGTTCACAGCCTAAGCTTACTGTCGGAAGTTGGCGGGTCCTCGTCCCCCTATCGCCCTAAGACCTCTTGGGCTCGGCTTTCAGCAGCTGTACAGTGGAGGGCTGAAGAATGTTTAGCTCGCTTTTATCCTGCTGCAGTTTTGCTGAACTTCTAGAATCTGAGTGCTTACAACTTTTGGAAATTTTCTGGTTTTAACTTCAAAGATGCATCTCCTCCATGCATTCTCTCCTCTGTTCAAGGACTTCAATTTACATGTGCTGAAGTATTTTTTGTATAATCCACATGCCTTTTATACATTATATTCTTTTTATGTTTTATTTTGGGTATTTCCTAGTACACCAACCTTATGTTCTACTGCACCTCAATTTTCACACTTACCTAACAAATTCTTGAGTTCAAATAGATGTTTTACAGCTCAAGGTTGCCTGCTTAACTTTCCTGCGCATCCTGAAGGCTGAGCACAACCCTAGTCACTCGTTCCCTTGGTGCACGCTCCTGTTTCCTTAAGTACACGCGATAACCTCAAGCATTTTCAAGCCCATGCCAGGTCCTGGAATATCCGGATCATCTCCGTACCTGGTCAAGTGATTTTTGCACTTGTTTCATCTATTTATACAACTAATTCTTATTTTACTATGTGACAAATTATGCACAGAAGACATGAAGTCTCCAGATGAAGTTCCTTCCCCCAGAGCAGAGGTCTAGGCAGATAGGATGCCTGGCCAGGAGCCCGCTGGGTTAGGCGCTGCAGTTTCAGGTTATCATCTCCTCCGTCATTCTCTGTCGGCCTCTTGGCACTGCAGGGTTGTTGTTGAAAGCCTGGAAAATGACTTCAGGGTGTATTCAGCCCTGTGTTTGAGGGCCCTGTGTTGATATGTCTTTATCATCTCTCCCAGAGAAGAGTACAAACACTCTTTCAGAAGTTTTCAGTTGCTTTCTTTATCCTTAGGCCCAAAAGCCTGGAAAATGACTTCAAGGCGTATTCAGCCCTGTGTTTGGGTTCAGAATCTTCCTTGGTTCATTTCATACCCAAATCCTGTGGCGGTTTTCGCTTTGCCTCAGAGAACCATTCAGGCCTGGTCCTTCCTGCTGCAACTCGCCAAGCATCCTGGGGAGAAAGCTAGGGGCGCTTTCCATCCCTGCCACCCCAGTCTGTCCTTCCAGCCTCGATGACTACAAGTTCATCCTTCCTACACCCCAAAAACACCCTCTTCCTGGCCAACCCCAGCTCCAAGGACCACGTGAAGGCTCCTCAGATACCCTTCTGGAAAGAGAGCTGCGACAGCCAGCAGAAAGCCTTCGCAGGTGGGGTTGCCTGAACTTTTATTTCCCCGTCTTTGCTGATTCCGCAGCACTAAGAACGATGTGGCTAACATAGGCGTGTTGTTCTAAGGGCTGAAGCACAACAGGCAACCTTGTATGACTCACCTGAAAATGAAAAGCGGTCACCGAATTTTAAACTTCTTGAAGTTGAAGTGAATTGATTCTCATGCACAGCCCACTCGACTTCACCTTGACACCTGAAGCTTCAAAGCAATGTATTCTTGTGCGGATTACACGTTCTCATCTCCCTGAAGAATTCACTCCCCTTGAGCCTTTCTCTTCTAGTCTAAATATCAGCAAATCCTAAATTTATTTCTGGTATTTATTATGGTATTTAATTTCAGATTACCATCCTCAGGAAACACTGTCAAGGTACCTTTTATTATCAAAATATTAACATATTACTATGCTGTTCAAATTATATAATGTTCAAGTTCTTACATTATATAACATGAACAAATATCCTAGCTGGTATTTGTGTAAGTGCAGTTAAGGAAAAAAGCATCACATGATAACTAATACACAGAAACTATATGATGAGCCATTTTTAAAAACCCAATGACCAAAAAGCAAAAAGTAATATATATACAAAAAAACAAACAACTATACAAAAGTTAAATAAGAATAAAAAGTTTCCAAGACTAGAAAAAAAATCATGAAAAATGGTAAACATAATGAAAAGAATATTTTATTTTTAAACTCTCTTTCACAGATTATTTCAATTTATTCATATAATTGAATCCCATGTTATACATGAGTTGAATAATGTAACTGACTTTTGACCAGTGTCAAAACTACAATTATGGTCGTAAGTTTTTTGTTCAGATACAAATGATTGTTTCGCACAACCACCCTCAAATGTGCTGTATTGTGGAAATGGTGCCATGTAACCATTTTTAATTCTTACCATAAAATATTTAGCTGGTGCGAACGTTCTTCGGAAAACACAAGTGCTTTTTCTCTGGGCGTGTGTGTAGGCGTGCACGCGTGCGCTCACATGCGCTAACCGAGGCAGACGTAGGCCAAGCTCCCTCCTCCTTCCCACGCAGATTCAAACAGTAACAGAAGAGCGACAGCCATTCTGAAGGGAGCATTTTCTCCGGTCCTTTGCGGTCCCATCTCTCTAGCCCTCTCACCCTTACAGCCGAGTAGGATTGCTGAGGAAGACATTCAGAGAGCTGCCGTGTGCCAGGGCTGCGTCCTGTGCTTTCGTGTGGTGCCAGCGGGCGCCGTGTAGTCGTACTTGAGCAAGGGACAAGGGAATGAGGCAGAGCCTCCGCCCTGCCACCCAATCTGGCAAAGCCCAGAGCTGTGGATCTTTTCAGTAGCGATATCTTTTATGTAGACGCCCTCCTTATGTCAGCTCCAGGAGAGCGGGGACGGGACGCTGCCTCCCCAAGTCAGGTGAAGAGCAGCTGGTCCTCATCCCTGGCGACGAGGCGGGGAAGCCTAGCTTCGAGGGACACTGGGACACTGGGACATGGGATCCTAGCTGCTTAGAAAACGCATGTAGGGTCTTCCCTCAGCAACTAAAGATACAGGCAGAAAGCCACGCGGCACAGTCCCTCAAGTATTTAAAGAGTTTTGGCCTCCTGACGCGGCTCCTGCGAGCTTCTCATAGTGTTTGTTTCCAGGGAAAAGTGGTGCTAAAGCAGTGGAGATGCAGTTGCGGTTATTGTGGTTCACAGAAGAAGCAAACAAATTTACTTGTTTTGTGTTTCTTCTAGGAAATTCTCCAAATATAAATATCATTTAAAATGTTAAGTGAACAATTTTTTTAAAAAATAATACTCAGAAAACTTAAATTTAGGAAAAATCAAAACGCTGACTTTACTTGCAAGCAGGGACAGTAGTAATCTGCATTTTGAGCACCTGTGTCATCCTCAACTCTGAAGTGAGGCCAGGAGGAGTTAGCCGAAAGAGACAGAGCCCTTTCAGTCTCCAGCAAAGGCTAACTGAGCACAGAGAGGCCGTGGGCCTGCCCTGCTGGGCACCTACACTCCTAACACACGAGAGATAAAGGTGAAGCTGGGATTATATGAGTTTCTCTAATCCTAGGAGGACGTGTACTGGGAGTTCTACCTGTATTTTTCAAAATAAGATATAGATAAGACTCTCCAGTCTAAGAAATCAGACAGGTCCGACCTGCCACCAGGAGGAAGAAGAAGCCAGCCGTGTGCAGGTACTCTGAAGCTTGCTGCCACACGGAGGGCCCAAGCTGGGGTCTGGCACCTCGAGAGCGCTCAACACAATTAATCACACGCTCAGGAACGCAATCGCGAGCTCACCAGAAGCTTCCTGAGCTAGGAGGCCTGAGCAAATGCGGCTAAAAATTAACTCACACATTCAAAGCCATCTATTTTTAAAATGCATGATAAGCAACACAGGAAGTTTTTACAAGTAGCCAGCAAAATCTGAGCTTTCAATCAACAATTTCTTTCACTGAGGTGTGGAACATGGAACAGATCCAGGGCACAGATGGGATTTTACGTCTGCGCATGCAATTTCCTTTCTCTCCTTTTTATATAAACCTCTATCTCTTTTCCTAAAAAAGACTGATAGAATTTGCCAGTAAAATTCAGCATTACTCATCGCCTCTGGAAACACTCCTCACCTCCATCTCACATTTTTAGCAGCAATTTAACTGTCTTTACGTATATGTAGAAAGATGGGGGAAAGGATCGTGTAAGTTCCTCTTTATTAAGCCTTAAGTAACTTCAGAAGCTTCAATTCCTCCAGAGAACTAGAACTTTCCAGCATTTTAAAATAACTTCATTCTTATCTCTAACCATTTTCTTAGGATTAACGGCAACTTCTCACAGACCATACAACCCAAATAAATCTTAGTGATTGATTATATTAGGGAGCCCACACACCTAGGGTAGGAGCTTCCAGGGCCCAGGAAGCAGTGACTCCCCAAGGTCGCATTGTCGATTATGGCATGGAAGACCCAAGAAGTCCCCCTGTGTCACAGTCCACAATTCCCATGACCCACGCAGGAAGATCTGCACATGGCCATGTCTCCAGAATTCACGTCCAGGCCTTTGTCAGCTTCTGAAAACCTCCTCTGTGTGAAGCAAGTTAGATCCTTGTGGGTACGTAGAGAAGTCTGACATCCAAATCCAAGGATATTTTAAAAACAATGAATGCAAAGTCATATCTCTTTATTACATTACATTCAAACAAAAGATAAGTAAGACTTTAAATTAATATTGGATGGAATAAAATTCCAGGTGATCAAATAGTATCAGAAACTAGATTTGTAAATTTTGGCAAGGGGATATATATTCAGTTACAATGTAAACTTAGAAAATCTTTAGAAGGAACTGCCCTCTCACCCCTAATAAGCTATTCTGTTAAAACAAACAAAAATAATGACATATCTTCTCATTGTCACACTGTTTTCTCTGGTCCAGACCTTTCTTCTGAGTGCTAGTATTGAACAAAGTCACTCCTTCGTGTCCTTGCTAGTATATATCAAAATCTCTTCATGTTTACTCTGTGCCACAATAGATTCACAGCCAAAGCTGTTGTTCCTGTATGTCCTGCTTCAAAGAAAACCTCCCACCAGGGGAACAACCTGCATCCAGAGACCTGCACATGATCCTTGAGAATTTCTTCTCACTCCACTCATCCCTGATGCCTCTGCTGAATTCCAACGCTTCCCCCGAGTCCCCTGAAACCTGCCAAATTCCCTCTGCCCGCATGGCAGCTATCCCCATCAACACTGTACCTTACTTCTTGGGGTCTCATATTTTGGGCTCTTCAATAACCTCCCTTGAAATCTTGTCTTTAATTGCTCCTTTTCCTTGAGTAGTGTTTTTGTAAATGCAAATTATTTCATGTTGCTTCTCTACTTAAAGTCTTTCACGGGCTTCTAATTGCTTTTTGGGAAATCCAAACCCCTTCAATCCATAGGAATTCACGCAGCACTCTACAAGGAGCTCTGGTGCACCCTGATTCCCACTCGAGCTGGTTCTCCTGCCCAGCCTTTGGCCTGCCCCTGCCTGGACTCTCCACTCCCTGCCTACCTTGCTCTATCTGCTGTGTGGCCTCAGCTGAAGCATCTTTCTCCCTGTCTCCTACTCCGGTCACTCATCTCAGTGCCCGTGAAGTTTTCCTGGGGAAGCCCCCCATGTTGCCCTGCCCTAAGCACTATTTCTTCGTATTTTTTTCCTCCATAACCGATGTCAAGATGCATAAACATGTATCTGCTTGATGTGTACGCCTTATCATGGATTCTGTTTCTACTTATTCACTCACCCCGCTCACACCTGAGACAATGATTGGGAAATAGTAAGTGTTCAATGATTATTTATTGAATTAATTACTAAAAACAAAAAAAGGAGAAATACAAGGAGACAGATAAAGTGAGAGAGAGAAGGAAATGTTTACAAAACAAAACTCAAGAGGTTGGGAATTCTATCTCATGCATAATCTTCTGTTCTTGCATAGCTATGAACTGGGAGGATATGTCTCTTAAATTGTTTCAAATCATTCAGATTTAACAGTCTTCCCTAAGTGCCAATACGCACTTACCAGGGTTTCTTCTCTTTTTTCAATGTATTTAGTACAGGGTGTACAGGGTCTCGCTACTAGATTGGACTTGTAGTGATCCTCCTGCTTTCAGCCTCCCAAGGGCTGGGATTACAGGTGTGCCCCATCCATGCCCAGTGTTAATCGAGGGCTCAGGGCGCTCCGCAGGCAGGGTCGGCAGGGCAAGCTGAGGATTGAACTCTGGCTGCTTCATCTACCTAAAAAGGCACTTTAGTCCGCTGAGCTATCTGGCCGACCCTTACCAGGGTTTCTTGATAGTGTCAGTCTTTTTTTTTTTTAATTCATTTTTAAACTTTCAATTTGAGCTCAGTAAGCACCACTGAATGGGATATGAAGAGTAATCTCTCAATGCAGAGCTAAATCCTGAAAACATTCATGTACACTTGCAAGATTCTGTCATTCCAGGACCTACAAGCAGGCCAGCACACAGTGCCCAACATTCCAAACAGCAATCACTCCAAAATCCATGTGAGTGCACGTTTGATCTGTAAGAACCTGAGGAGGATCTGGCTAACCCAGGAGGGAACTGATGGACGGACTGATGAGATGGTCTTACTTCAGCTATCTGAGAAAGGCTCTGAGGGCAACTATTATGGCTTATAATTTCTTATGATTCCTTATTAACAATGTAATCCTCAAAATTCAGGGCAAGGTTAGCAGGTTAGAGTAGAGAAAGAAAGGCCTAGAGACATAGACACAGAGAAAGACAGAGACAGAGAGACACAGAGGGAAAAACAGAAAAACAGAGACAGAGAGTCAGAGAGACAGAGGGAGAGGAAGGAAGGAAGGGAGGAAGAGACAGAGAGAGAGAGAGAGAGAGAGAGAGAGAGAGAGAGAGAATGCCAACGTACCACACTTGAGCACTTCATTTGATTATGACTTAGAGCCCTGGTATGGTTTGGCTTCTATTAGAGCTTTTCTAAAATTTGGATACAATTTCTGAAATACTCTTAAGCCACTTCATCTTGAACCCACATAATGAATTTAAATCCATCAATAATTCATAATGTCGAGGAGGACAAGGAAGAATCCATATGCATAAATTCTATTGATGAGATCTGCATTTGCCGTTCAGTTTCCCTGATGCTTTTCTGGCCATATTTTTTGGGGGCAGGGGAATACACAAGCTTGATTTATGAGCACAAACTGCACCTAAGAAGCTGCTTGACAGAACAAGTGGGAAATTCCTAGGAATTTAGGAAATCACCACAAGCACAGACAGCAGTGTCCATGGCTTGGCTTGGGGCCAACTGCCCGACATGGATTCAGAAGGAATGGAATAAAAGGCCTGGCCTTGATCTAAAACCTGGAAGATGTACAATATAGCTAAAAGTTTTTATACCTAGGTTTATAAAGCCCCAAGGAAGCCATAAATCCACAGATACATCCTGAGGAGCAGGTAAGACAACCAACAAAGCAAAGTAGCTGCTGTCAAGCACCTGTAGTATAATTGGGGAGACAGACATAACTCAGCATCAATAGTCACTAACACAACAGCAGCATGTAAAAGTGTCGGGGGAGAGGGGAAATGAAAAACTGATGTAGTTCAGATGAGTTTCTAAAATCCTTAGAGAGCAAATAGAATTTGACACAGCTTCTCAGAGCGGCAAAAAGGAGCTGTCAAGAAAAACCCAGGATAAAGGGCAACCCAGTGCTCGTGTTCCTTTATATAATTTTTCTTTTCTCAAGAAAGAATATCATACATTTTGCATAAAGTAGTTGATCTTTTTGCACATTAGAGACATTTTCTGCTGTATTAGGCTTTGAAATTGTGCTTTCCACTTATCCCACAGCATCTATATGGGGGTGGAAAGAAAAGTACCAGTAGGCTAATTTCGATTTTTCACGGAGACTTTGCTGTTCATAATTTAAAGCAAAACTACTGAAGTATGTAAGAAAGTTGGAAATCAAAACACATTTGGAGAAACTGACATCAATCAAAAAGTGGACTATGGATATGATTTCTACGTAGACCTTGTTATTAAGTCTCGCCACCAAAAATCCATCTGCAGACAGGAGTTTTTTTTCCTTAGAGGAGAACATTGTATTTTATCACTTAGAATTTTTATGCTTAAGCTTGCAGGTTGGTATTTATTCAGTAGGCCTCCTCTTGTTCACTGTCCTTCTGAGAAGATCAGTAACTGGCCTAAAGCTAGGCAGGCAGGCAGTGTCCCTGGCTAGAGTTCAGCCCCTGCATTTAGCTGAGCGCCTCACACCGGAGCCCTGACGCTTCCCAGCCGCAGCCAGCACTTCCAACGACACAGCTCCACTCTCTTCTCCTTGACAGAGCTTAGAAATATTGGAGCTTTTCAACTCGATTGCATCTCAAACATAGGTTCTCGTGGCTGCAGTAACATTGTTGCAGAAACGCCTCTAGGCAGGGCTCTGCTTCGTCCTCTGAGCCCCTTCCAGCTGTGTGCTGCAGGGACGCGAGGTGAGCAAGCAGGCAGCCGTGTGGAGCGCTCCCTCAGTCAGCAGCAGGCGATGGAGCGCTTCCTCATTCCTCAGTCAGTAGCGCTACTGCGGTTATTTTTTTCACTCACTGAGAATTTGCTATTCCAGGCAACACATGTATACCATCTTCAAAGCCAGGCACAAAATTTGAAGGAGGACCCCTAGACCTGTTCGGTAAGTGTCAGCATTGCGGCTCAGCGAGGTTCATCTGCTCACCCAGGGTTGCCCCTCTCTCGTTAGTCTCCGGTCTCAAACCCTCCTCGTCACGCACCAACCATTTGCTCCGTTCTGATGACCTGCCCATGCGCTTCTGTGAGACACTGCTGGCAGCCAGCTGTGCTGTCACATGGTCTGTGCCCTCCTCTGGAAAGTACTCCTGCTTCTCTCCTAGCAAATTCTTAGTCTTCCTCCAAGTCCCAGCTCAGGAATCTGCTCTGCAGACTTCTAGACGCCAACCTAGCAAAGGTGCCTCTGCCCGGTCCTGGAGCTGTACAGAGCCTGCTAAGGGCTGAGCCTACACCCCTGCCTGCCCCCCACCCCACCACCCCCACCCCCGCCATGTGCCTGCATGGATTCCTCTGGAGACTGGGGGTACCTGAAAAGAAGAATGGAGCTTAAACACTCTGTGTGTCATCTTTACTTAGCCTGGTTCCTGACACTTAGATGGTATTTTGGAAATAGGAATACTTGTGCTACCTTGGTTAGGAATGGAAGCTGAACCTTGCCAGATATGCTGGTGTGTGCCTGTGACACCAGTCTTTTGGGAGGCTAAAGCAGGAGGATCCCAAGTTTGAACCCAATTTGAGTAAC
>NDGN011476798.1:0-11310 GCA_002564285.1 Tympanoctomys barrerae
TTTTAATTGCTTACACATGAAGAGTGATACATCGAGGGAGGATAGAGTGCAGAAGCAGATGAGAATCAATGGAAGGAAGAACACGGAGCAAGCAGCAAGCAGCTGCCGGAAGGAGTGAGCTTGAGCTCCCTTGACTCTCTGATTGGGTGGAGACCTTGGCCCCAGCTCCCGTTGTTTGCCAGCGCCCCTGGTCTGCCAAGTCCCAGTGGGACACACGCTCCTCCTTCCGGACCCCACGTGCGCACCTGTGTCCATTGTGCTGGGGTTCCTAAGGCGATGCCAGTTTCCGCCGGTGAAGAGGCTGGGCGCGTCCGTTTGTCCTTGGGAATCTCTGTGTCCACTGCAGCTTAGTCCAATTTTCAGTCCTGTTGCCTGATTTTAGGGAAAGAAAGTTATCGTTTCCTATGCTGCTTATTTCACGTAACATCGGCTCTTTCTCCGTTTTCTTTCCGTTTGCTGACGCCCCCTGTGTGGGCACTGGGGAGGTAGGGGTGATGCTCCAAGACAGCGCGAGGAGCCCGCCACGGCGCCTCTGCATTTCCCCCATGTATCACTTATTAAACTCCTGTTGCCCTGACCATTGTTGTTTCCCACTGAAGTCTGGTTTATTTACTTGAAAATCTGATTTGTTTCATTTTATTACTGTGTTTGCGAAGTAACTGATATCAGATTCGGAGGGAAAGAACTGCCATTTACCAGCAGGCTGTGATGGCTTCGCCTCGGTCTGCAGGCCTGATTTTGAGGCCTCGTCTGCCCTGGGGCTCCCACAGAAATAAGATTACTGGCAATAACTGCTTCAACTGCTTTGAATAACAGACACAACTCAGAGAGCATAAAATTAGCATAAACACAGCACTAGTGTGTTCCCTCAGCGGATATGAGACAGGCAGGCTACGGAAAATTGACTGAAATGGGGTCAGACAATGTAGAAATCTGAAACACAGGAAATACTGCCTAAGAGATATGAAGTATTACCACCTCTCGCATTTTCTTTTATCTTTTCCTCTATATATTCATGCAGTTTTAATGATAAAATGTTAGAACTGATGAGAATTAAAGATGCAAAATCACTATCCCCTAAAACGCCCACATTATCTTTCCAGACAAATTATTATTAATCATTTCTCAGCTTTTTAATCCTGAGGGTAGAAAAATAAACACATTTTCACAGTCATTTTAAATTGATTTTTCGTTTTGGGGGATATTAGTTTGAGGATAGAGAGTTTGCTTCGGAGAGGAGGCGAACAGCTGAAGCTGTACGGGATTGTAGCGTGCAACAATCCTTCCTATCTATTTATCAAATATTAAAATGGAATATGCTGCCGACAAATGCAATAAAGTCTAACATTACAGGGAAGAGAGTGACGCCATGCATCCCAACAGGCAGATGGAGGCTCTGATTTGGCTGTTTTAATAATATGTTGTCACATATGGAATAGAATTTTCAATACAGCTGCATATAGATGGGTCCCGTGGCTTATTTATTTTTGGTGTGATGTTGGCAAAGAGCCAAGTTATCACTCCAGGAAATGGAAACGCAGTCAGAACGTAGCAGCTTCTTTCTTTTTCTTCTGCTAAGATCCCCTTTAAATGTTGCTAACACAGCACTTCAAACTTAGACCTTTGGGAAGGGGCTTAAATGGTTAGTGACACCCCCCTTCCCACAAGACCGGGGCAGGTCCCCGTGGCATTATTTGAATGCATTCTATTTCATAGTACATATTTGTAATTATTTAACTATTATCAGTCTTTCCAGGTCATCTTTAAGTTCAGTAAGACAGGTCAGTCCTTCTGAGAGTAATCATCGCCGTATTCTCAGTGTCCAGCACTGTCCATAGTGTGTGTTAGGTACTTAATAAGCATGCAGCTTTTGAGCAGATAAAGTATGATTGGATGATGGGGAAACAATACCACGAGAAGCAATACAAGTGTTAGGTGATGATTTTTATACTAATTAATTCAGTATTTTGATTACAAAGGGGTGAGGACAGTAGAATTTATTGCTATTGGGTTTTCAGAGAAGAAGATGTCTTTAGATGCAAATATATAAATATCGCTGTTTCCTTAAACATTTGTAATAGAGAATGTAGCTCACAGAATAATTCCAAAAGATCCCAAGGTAATGAAGTGCAGCTGAAGTGGGACAGATAGCACTGTGCTCCATGCATTTGTAAACAATTAGCAGTTTCAGGTGGCCAGAATTATGCCCAAATATTATAGCGACATCAAGCAGTTCCACAGTATAATTTCACCTGAGGTCTCACAGCTTTTGGTGGGTTACTCATTTTTTACTTTTACAAATATTTAGTTATGCCTTTTCAGACGTTCTGGGGTTGCGTGGGCAGTGTTTGCATTTAGATTCGCACTGTCTAGTTACAATATTTGCTTAACTCTTGAGTGGAGAACTCTATCATACTTCAAACAAATTTTAGTAACAAGGAGTCATTTTCCTTGATCTCATAATTGCTATAATCTAAATCACATAGTTGGGGACAATAAACTGTAATGTAGCATTATTTAATTACCCACATGTCTAGAGGTTGCCTCCTTAAACCAATTATAAAAATCAAAGAGTAGACACTATGTATCACACCAGTTATATTTTTCAAACCTTTGCATGTCGAAAGTTCATATCTAAAGGTCATATTAAATACAGAGTCTATTCACTACACACACTCCTAATACCGTGTCCCTTGATACATACCCGTACAGAAAACAGAAACTCTGAAAAATGGATCCTAAACCAATGACTTTCTATGTATGTATTTGATCTCAACTCATTTTCCAAAACATTTCTTTTTCACCCTGGTGAGCTCTCTGCCAAGGAGAACATAAATCACCTGGTAGAGTCACATCTGCGCATATGTAGTGGGAGTTGGCAGTCAGATTCTGCATTGAAGTTGATGGTGGCTACCTCGTGCCCGTAGGTCACACTCTTGGGCTCCTTGATTCTTTCCAGTGGCTTGTGCTTCAAGCGTGCCGCCCTCTCAGCCATGCGCCCAAGGTCCTCTGATCCTGCCCCTAGCTGATTGGGCCAGCCAGGCCCAATCAGATCTTTTCTTTAGTGAAGTTCATCTTGAGAAAATCTGCCCAAAAAAGACAAAAAAATAAATGTAGAGTCAGTAGACTGGAATTATATTGTTGACCACAGGAACAAGAAACCCAGTTGATATGTGTTAAATTTTAATTTTTCACCCCATGATCAGCAGGGCAGTGACAGTCCACGGCCAAAAAGCCACACCTCTCTCGCTCTCTGTGCCACTCCCCTTAGCCTGTGGCTCTCAGCCTGTTGGTCATAAGATGGACATTCTATCTCAGGACATCACACTACATTCTGGGCCAAAGGAGAAGCTCTGTGCCATCAGAATTTGCCTTCCTCAACAGCTTCCCGAGATCACCATCCTGCAACTTCTGTTTTTGCTTATATCTCTTTAACCTGAACAGTGCCCCTACATCAATATCTACTTGCAGATATGTTTGTAAAACTAAGATTATGGGCCAAATATATTTTCTCACTACACAAAATTTCCATGCTCCCAGTAATGAAGAAAGAGAAAACATGCTTAAAATAAACATTGAATCAGCAGCTACCTGTGTAGGCTAGAGACGGAAAGAGCCCAAAGAGAATCTGGGCACCACATAGTCTAGAATAAAAAGAGCATGAGCGTGTCTTCTGTATTCCAGGTAGTTTTCTTGTTTTCTGCCTCATTCCTTTATCTGCCCTGGCTACCATTATTATTAAGCCAAATTGCTTCTTCATTTTTCTTTCACATTCCAATCAAGTTGTTTTATATTATTTGCAAAAAAAAAAAAAAAAAAAAAAGTATGGGGAAGAATCTCATTAAGAAAGTGGCCTTGGGGGCCGGCCAGATAGCAGATTAAAGTGCCAGCTTAGGCAGACACAGGGACCAGGGTTCCATCCCCAGCATGCCATGCTGGCCCCGCCCCTGGGGCGTGCTGAGAAGGTGGGTGACTGAGACTGGGCATGTTGGCACATGCCTGTAATCCCAGTGCTTGGGAGGCTGAAAACAGGAAGGATCTCTACAAGTCCGATCTGTGTAGTGAAACCCTGTAGACCCAGTACTAAAATACATTAGAAAAAAAGAAAGTGGCTTTGGAAGCAGATAAGAAAGATGAGTCTACTAATTATTCTTATTTGTTTTTATAAAGTAAACATTGTTTCAGATTCACAGCAAAATTTAAGGGAGACTTCCCCCCTGCACCCTATCTTCTCTGTACTAGCACAAACAAGCAGCTCCCCTCACTGCCAGTCTTCGGCAGGATGGTGGTAACTTTGGTCTTGGTATGTTCAATCTTAGATGTGTGAGTTAAACTGCAGTTGTAAATCAATCCATAGCTTCCGTTAGGGTTCATTGTTACGTTGTATAATTGATGCTACACATTTACACACTATAAGCTTGTGTAAATTTACTGTAAATTTGTGAACAATTTATATTATAATGAGTATTTCATTCTCCTAAAAATACTCTGAGTCATCTATTCATCTCTCTGTCCCCTTAACTTCTACGACCACTGATTTTGTTACCGTGTTGCCATGGTTACTTTTCTCTCACTGCTAAGACAAAATATCCAGCATCCAAAGATAAGGAAGGAAAGGTTTAGCTCACGATTTGTGGAGGCTTCAGTCCATAATCAGCTGGGTCCAAGTTGGCAGAAGAGCAGCAGAAACTGCAAAAGCAAGAGGCAAAGTGTGGAGCCAGTTGCTTCCCTCCCTTACCGTACATGGAGGCCACCTGCCCTGAGGGGCTGGAGTGCACATGCCTGGACAATTCAGCAATCACAAACTCTGGATTCCGTCGTCTCTGAAAGGACTGCCCCTCGTGACAGCACGAGGCTTTGGGGTACATCCAGAGGCAAAACCATAACACATACCCATAGGTTTTCCTCTACTAGAAGGTCATACATAGACTTTAAAAATGAGGATCTTTTAATTAGTGCTCTTTATTATTTATACATTTGTTTTTATTAATATATATTTTCAATACATGCAATTATCAAGCGTCTTGGGGGATGGGTACTCATATGTAATACAGCTTGGTTCTCTTTTCAAAAAATCTCCTCTGCCTTCCATTCTTCGTCCTTCCTTTAGCCTCTAACTCCCCTTCTTCCATTTTCTTTGTTCTTGATATTATTGATCTTATTACACGATTATGATAATATAATACTTACATTCAGTGAAGCTATTGTGTTCCTCTACCTGGAAAATTTTTATTCTATTTATTTTTCCTTCCCATTTCTCCATGTTCTCTGTTCCAATTTTCCAATTTCCAAGAGCTCTATCCCTTGTCTCGATCTAGGCATCCTTTACTGTACTTTTGTTACTACTTTGTCTTATTTAAATGAGAAAGACTATACAGTATCTAAGCTGGTCCATCTCATTCATTTTACTCAACATCATATTTTGCAGGAGCATCTATTTTCCTACGAATGTCTCAAATCTGTCGTTCATCAGAGCTGAGCAGTATTCCATTAAATACAGATGCCACATTTTCTTTTTTCAATCATCTGTTAATAAGTGTATTGGCTATATCTGATATTTAGCTTTTATGAATTATGTTACTATGAACACTGGTATGTGTATGTTGCTATAGTTTGATGTCTTTCTCTATTCAGGGAAGATTCACGGAAAAGATGTTTGATTCTTCAATGTAAATGGCATTATCTTTTTTCAAAAACCTCAAAAAAGGGCTGGCCAGATAGCTCAGCAGATTAAAGCACCTGCTTAAAGATACACTGGGACCAGAGTTTGTTCCCTGGTGTGCCGTACTGTCCCTGCCCCTGGGGCGTGCTGAGATGGCGATTGAGACTGGGCATGGTGGCATGCACTCATAATCCCAGCACTTAGGAGGCTGAAAACAGGAGGATCACCAAGAGTCTGATCTGTGTAGTGAGACCCTGTAGACCCTGCACTAAATTAAAAAGAAAAAAAGTCGTCAAAAAAAAATCCATGGCTCCATTTCCACTATATGAATCCTGAAGATTCTGTGGCCTCTTGGGTCATGTGGTCCCAGCAGCAGCTCTTATTAGCATCCCATGCAAACCACACCCCTAAAAAGCTTGCTTGGGTGCAGAGCACGCTGCTTTAAAAATCCAATCAAGTCCTCCAGGCCTTCTGCTTTGTTTTCATCATGAGAGATGTAGTTTATTTTAAATGAAATGTTTTGAAAGGTTGTGTCCACCATCTCCCTAGATTTTGCTGACACTGTGGGCTTCAGAGTCCGGAGACCTAGACTTCCATATTTGGGACCCATGTAGGCGCGGTGTGCGCTGCCTCCTGTGCAGACAGCCCAGCTGGCATTTTGTCATTAATAAAGTAGACTGTTGCTGTGTTCTGCTCCACACTCTAGGACAAGTGTGTCACTACCTGTCCTGTTTTTGCTGGAACTAGTCACCGTCTTAGCCCTGTGGAGAAGAGTTCTGTCCAACCTCTATGAACCTTTCAATGAACTCACTGGCCCTCTCAGCAGCATAATTTCTAGCATTTTGGAAAATGAAGCATTCCTCAGGCTTTCTTATGGAATCAGAATCACCTAATGCATTATTCACCCCTCAACTTTGCACATCTAACCACTCTAGATGCTTACTTCTCTAGCCCTTGGTTCGTTCTTCCACCATTGGCCATGAAAATTATGGCTTTATGCTTCAGTTTAGATATACAGCTTGAAAGCTTAATATTCTCTAAATTTTACTGAGCCATCCCCATAGCATATGGCCACCAGTTCCTGGAGTTCTGGACACAATGGTGACTCCTATCTCATAGGAAAGTGTTGCCCCACCAATAAACTTCCTCACCTAACTCTTTTTCCAGCTTTAATTCCGTGTTGGGATCCACTCTCATATGTGCTTTCCAGGGTCCTGCTGGTCCTTGACGGCGAGCCCTGCAGTGTCCTCGCAATGTGGTTCTTCTCTTGGGAGGCCCTGTGTTTCCCCAGCTGAACTTAAGTGTGACTTAAACGTAATCACTGCCATGGGGATGTGAGGACAGGTAAGGCACACTGTGACTGGGTAGCATTTTTTATTTTTTTTTTTTGTAGGATATTTTCTTTTTGGTAATGATCTCTATGTTCTCTTCAAGCAAGGGTGAAACACTAATTTCTAATAGGAAGAGTAGGTCGGTACTGCTGGTACAAAGCAGTTGAGGGCACTGGTTTCCAAACCTAATATTTTGCATGCCCCATTACATGGCAATATCTACAGAAAAGTTTTGGTTGTCACAAGGAGGGAGGGGCTATTGGCTGCTGGCACCTAGAAGGTGGAGGTGCGAATACTGCTGACCATTGTACAACACCAAGGACAGCCCTTAGCAAAGGGTGACCTAGACCCAAACATTAACTGTGTACAGGTCGAGATGTACTGACTAGATGAACCTTTTCTGATTAAGGCATGCTAAATGCCCCTATCATTTATTTCCAAATCCCATTCATTTCTAGCCAGCTCCCTGAATTTAGCATAAGAGACTGTTCATGTCATCTAGAGTTCTGCAATTTCAATTGAACCCCCAAATTACTCACAATTTATTCTGTCATTGGAGTGCAAGAGATGGTTGGAAATTATCTCTTTGTAAGCTGTAAGGAGCCTGTCTAACTTCCATGCTGTCTTTTAATTTCTGATCAATTACTCTGCCTTGCAGTATTTGTTTTCCTAAGGGCCAAATATCCTCAACAAAACCTATTCAGTTCTACTGTTCCTCTAGTTGATATTTTTGTCAGTGTTTCTCAAGAACCTGATGCATTATCCCCACCAGGGCATTTCCTTCTACTAGGAAAGTGGAAGGAACAGTTCCCCCAGGAGAAAGCTTTAACAGCCGCACTGCTGCCTTGGGCCAGGTACTGTACTCCATCTTCTTCCAGTGATGGGCAGCCCTGCGCTGTGTGGCTGGCAAGTGAATCCATCTCAGCAGCACACATGAACATCTGCTCTGTCCGGCTCCGGATTCTGTTACCAGGTCGGCTGCCCTAGACATAAAAGCAAAATGTTTCTTCAGTGAAGGCTTATGTACAGATTTAGCAGAGCATGTCCAACAGAGAAGCTCCTAAAGAAGATGCAAGGAAAAGAAGCAGGAGAAGAGAAAGTCCACTGCGGTACGTGCAGAACCAAAACTTGGGCTGTAGGCCTTTGTGAGGAGCCTTGAAATGCTGATGACCTTGCAAAGTGACCGATTTAAATAAAGGACCAGTGTTTTGTTTGTGTGAATCATTCCGGAATTTGTATAGCGGCTACAGATCTTTCTAATGGAGGGAAATTCCTGCAAAGGCCAGAAATAAGAGAAGAGAGTGTGAATACGGTGTCCTAGAAGCGGCAACAGGGCCTTCAACCCAGAACGGGGTCCAGGCAGCAAAACCTAGTATGGGTTGTAGCTGGTAACTCACTCCTGGTGCATGAAACACAATTATGGGGGATGCACATTCTCAGCAGCTACACCTGTTAAGGAAGCAATAGAGGATTTTCTGGTGAGCTGCTGCTACATAGCTGGATGCAAGAGGAAGACCTCTCACGTCCAGCAGGCTGTGGAGTGGTGGTGATGTGACTGATTCAAAGCCAGGTGATTAGCCTGCATGCATAATGAGGAAATGGTGATTTTCTTAACAGCTGTTGCTACAACTTGCCTTAGGATAGGAGCTATGTTGGTTTAGAAAGTCACACTGGTCACCCACTTCAGGTAGAGTATAACTCCAAGATCACCAAAATCCATAAGAAACAGTGACAGGGATGATCACTGAAGGATTTTACAGAAGTGAGAAACCAGGAAAGAAAGAAGAAAGGAAGGAAGACTATAGGGAAGGGAGGAAAGAAATAAATAAGTCAAAAAAAAAAAAAAAAAAAGGACGGAAGGAGGGAACAGTCATTCGTTCATTCATTCCTGAGAGGAAGAATTGAAAGCAAACTCCAAGGACTGATCAAAATATTCAGCAAATGAGTCATAGCTAAAGCTTGGAAACAACTCAGATGTTTCTTCATTAACTGAGGAATGGATAAAGAAGATGTGGTGTTTTTACACAATGGCGTATTACTCAGCTATAAAAAAGATAAGCTTGAGACTTTTGTAGGTAAATGGATACAACTAGAGACCATACTCATAAATTAAATAAATCAGACCCGCATGTGTAAACATTGTACTATCTCCCTAGTGTAAGAACCTGAAATAGTAAATAAAATCTGAAAGGTCCAAGTAGATACTTTGAAAGAAAAAGAACTGAGATGAGGGAAAGGCGAGAAGAAAAAAAGAAGGGAAAAAAGCAATATATATATCTATATATGCAGGATAGCTTGATAATTGTATTGCTGATTTCTGCTGGTCTAATGAAAGAAGCAGTTAATATTTTTCTCTCTCCTTTTTATTTATTATAATTTTCGACCAGTCTTGCATACTTACATGTGGTAAGCTGAACAACTAATTTGAAGAAAACAATATGGAATATAACAGGCATTATTGAATTCCTATCATTTTGTGTGGTGAAATTACGTATGGTTTCTAATGTCTTTTATGATTTTTATTTTCTTTGAAAATAGAAAAAATAAAATAGAGATCATTGTGATAGTAAAAAAATTGCTGTGGATATTTACAAATTAAAGTTGTTACAATAAAAGACACATTGCCAAGAGCCTCCCTCGGAGCCCCCCTCACTTGGAGCACACCCCTCCCATCACACTTGCCACCTTCTGGACGCTTCTAGAAAGCCACTTCTGTGAATGACTAGGAATTGTGATAAAAGGCGGTGAACGCTGTCGCTAATGCCATCCCCCGGAAAGGCAGACGCATGAAAATATTATGTGTGTCCTCGTCCACGTGATCCGCTGCAGCTGGCACCATGTGACTCGCTGATTTTTCCTAAAGTCCAAATGACCACCAAAGAGAAACATTGTGCCCTGCACCACAGCGTGGAGGCGGTCAGAGGAGCACCGCGGAAGGCTCTCATGAGAGAAGGCGTCCAGCGTTGCTCCAGTAAGTCATAGGAGCGATGGGAGGGCGGCATTGATGCTATGAAACATATTTGGGTCGGGACTGACGGCAATGCATCTCACTTTTCACACTCACTGTATGTTCTAGTCATTCCCCTGGAGCGAATTAGAATCCTCCCACTTCCGGGGGGCAACGGCCTCGTTCCCATGGGGTACTTCTCAGGATCTTTCGTTCCCAGCGGAGGAGGTGAAGGTGATGCTTTGCTGGGATGGTAGGGCAGGGGCCCGGCAGTGTCACCCAGACGTAGGGGCCTCCTGTCTCTTCAGGATTGTGGTCATCCACAATCACAGCTTCTTCCCAGTGGCCNGCCCCTTTTGGTTGATCCGGGGATTGAACTCAGGCCCTTGCGCTTGCCAGGGACGTGCTTATTCCACTGAGTCATCTCCCCGGCCCCTGGAGCTTGTTTCTGACACACAAGGAAAACAAAACCTCCCCTGCAAGCATCTCTCCTTACTGCTTGGCTGGGCCACCCTAGCCCACGTGACTTACCCCGCAAGCTGGGCGCGAGGCGCAGTCTGCCTCCCGGAAAATCCAGATTTCCTGGGAGGGGAAGTGCCGAACCAGAATGGTGCTCGGTTTGCAGGAAAATGAATGCAGGGTAAGCAGCAAACTCAACGCTCTACAAAACAGAAAAAGAAAGAGGAAGCGGTGTGTTTATAAAATGAAAACAAGCGGAGAAGATGATTATGAAAGGCCAGAGAAATCCTGAGCAGAGGCGTGGCTGGAAGGCATTACAGCACCAGTGACTGACATGTCACCTGTTCTTAATTAGGGATATGCGATATGCTGTTTTCTCCGCACTCACACCTCTCGCAGTACCTGTTAAGCTCATGAGTATGCGGTTATTTTTATTTAACTCTATGTTTTCATCTTCTAAAAATTTAAATTGACAATAAATGAATATATAATATCTGTGTGTGTGTAGTACAATGCGGTCTTTGGACTGGAAATATATAGATATACATTTGACATACTTAGACATAGCAAGAGGAAGTCAAGCTCACACATCTATTCCCTCCGAACATTTACAACCGCATCATTAACGATTTTTAAATGTAGAATGCATCTTATATAACTGTAACCGCTGTGACCAACTGTAGGCGTCTCCTCGGTTTCCACACCTCCCTTCCTTGCCACGGTGCTTCGTGACCATCTTTCTATTCTCGCCTTCTAGGAGTTCGACTTCAGGGTGGAGCCCGGGGCTCGTGCCTGTCGGGCAGGCGCTGGGCCCCGAGCTGCGTCCTCAGCCCTTTCTTAAAGGTGCGCTTTAGGGGCCGGGGAGATGGCTCAGTGGAATAAGTGCTTCCCTGGCAAGTGCAAGGGCCTGA